>WSXT02000963.1:0-15135 GCA_011762715.2 Neuroterus valhalla
CATACATACATACATACATACATACGTACATACATACATACATACATACATACATATATACATACATACGTACATACATACAGACTCTGATGAGAATGTAAAAACATAAACGAAAATGAGAATTTTCAGCCAAATAACGCAAGATATGAAAAAGAAGTTTGAAGAAAAAAATGTGTCTCAAATCCCCTTCTTTCTCTTTTTTTATCTTTCGTCTTAAAAAAAACACACACACAAAACAAAAATATTTAAATTATTCGCCAACGTTTCGGTGTTCACTTAACACCCTTTTCAAGGTAAAAAAACCTTGAAAACCTTGGTTTTTACCTTAATGACGGTGTTAGGTGAACACCAAACGTTAGTAGATGATTTGAATATTTTCGTTTTGCGTTTTTTTTTAAGACGAAAGATAAAAAAGAGAAAGAAGAGGATTTGAAGGTAGCTTACTCTTCTATCTCTCCTCTTTTCTTTCTTCACCGTTTTTTTATAAAAGTTACATTTGAAAGTGTATGTCCAAATCTGGTCGTTGGATTCTTGGTTTTCTGTTTGATTTCTAGGGGTTACAGATTCCGACTGAATTGTTTTTTGGACTTTAATAAGAGATTTGATATTCTTTCTCTGATTTCAGATTCTCAATTTTCATTTAATTGAATTTTTATAAAAAAATTTAGTCTCTTCAAAGGAAAACTTCCAATTGTAATCACAAAAAATACGTATTTCCAACAAAAGGAAATAATTTTACTAAATTAAATTTCAGGGGAAGTTAGAAGAGCAAATATATAAGGAACTCATCCTCGTATGATCATGTAAGTTTGCCGACTGGAAATTCTTATACATCGAAATATGACACAAAATAATTTAGTTCCACTAGAGAGGAACTTGAATTTAAAAATAAAACTTCTAAGTGTAGCCACCAAACATACACATTTTTAACAGAACGAACAATTTTTAAATTATTAAATTTTCAGGGCAAGTTGAAATATAAGGTACTCATCCTCATATAATCATGTATCTTTGCCAACTAGAGGTTTTTCTATTTCGGATATTGTCACTTTTACACAAAATAATATTGGAAACACACATTTCGTCAAATATTGGAAAAGTAAATGTGTATTTGGAAGAGCGATAAAGACAAGTGGTCGCTTTCGAGTCTCCCGTAAAGTGTGCGTAAAGTGCCAGATTTCCCTACTGTAAGATGAGTTTCCAGAATATAGGATTCACGCACAATTTTTCGTGAAAAATATTCCCGTCACTGAAGGCTGTGCAGGAATCTCATTTTCCTGCACTCTAAGTTCACAGTCGAAGAATCTTGCACTTTGCGCACGCTTCGCAAATACGGAATATCGCCATTTCCGTACATGTGTTGCAAAAATGGATTATTTCAGCAAATTGATGAGGATGAGCGACCCCCCCCCCCCCCTCTCTCTTTCCCTTTTTGACCCACGATCGATAAATCTGTGCGGAATAGGATTAGGTAAACCGGCAAAATAAGCGGTTAGCTGTACGGTAAAGTGAAAATGAAGATTTAAGGATATGCGTGAGGTTCTTTGTAGCGGTGCAGTTGCAGTCTTCTAATGACGTATAATCAGTTATGTGTAACACTGACGAAGCGAGCGTAGCATACTATGTGTGCTTTATAACGGTGGCACCATGTGTTCGACCCACTAGTCTTTTTGCAAAAAAAATGAATGATAACCATCGTGGTTAATGATGCTAAAGATATACCTATCCGGTGTAATAAACACGTATAAATAGGCTAAATGTTTAAAAATTAGAGGGGGCGAATCTGTACACAGAATGTTATCATAATAACTCTATAAAACCCACTTTAATTAGAGATAATTTCTTTTTATTATATAGATAGCTTTGGAGAGATAATATATTTTTATGTCTGCCAGTTCATCATCTTGTGGCAGTTTATTCTCTTTCTCTTACAATAATCTTATCCTTTTCGACTCCAGTTATTATTTTCTTCCTATTCCTTTTGCCAGCGATTCCATCATTGTCATCCTGTTTCATCACTTTCAACATATTTATATTTCTCAAAATTAGTATATTCCTGCTGCGTTTTAGGGTCATTTTTATCCTTATCTATTTTCATTCCGTTTTATCATGTTTGTCCTATTTTTCGTTGCAATGATTATATTCTTTTCTATTTAATTTCATGTTCCATTCCTATCGTATTTCTCTTTGAAATATTTGTATCCTTTTCTATTCTGTTTCATGATTCTCATCCTTGTCCTCTTTTCAACGATTTTTTACTTCCCTACTTTGTTTTATTATAATTTTCAAGCTAGTGCCCTTCTGAAGAATTCTTTCACGTTTCATCATTCGTAGCCTCCATCTCTTTTTAATAATTCTCTTCTTTTTTCTTTTTGTTTTCTCATATTTTCATACCTATTATATTTTATTCATCTTTATCAACTCAAGATAGAATTTCTAAAAAGAGGATGTTCAAAAACTATACGCCACGCTATTTTGGAAATTTTTGCAGCCTGAAGTCAATTTTTTTCACTTCATTGGATTTAAGCACCTAAAATTAAACAAAAAATTTACAATCGTAAGATAAAGATAGCATTTCAAGCATTCCAAAAAATTTGAATACACATTTATGATTCCCATGTGTAACGTCACATTCTGAATTATTCCTGCCACCCCCATTTCACAAATCGTCAAAAAATGTACTCCCTCCCAGCAGTGTGACGTAGTATTTGAACGACCCCAAAAGGAACATACCAAAAAGATGGCGGTCACTTAACTTATTCAAGACTTGCAAGATATTGCAACTACTTAATGCGAAAGTATTTTTTCTTAAAAGATATGTTAGAAACAAAAGAATGAATATTAAAAATAAGGATCACAATATGACATTTGTTCTTTTGATTCTTTTCGTAAATAACCAATGCTCTCTCATAATGCAAGAATGCTTTGAAGAATCACTTAAATAACTTTTCTTTATAGTCGGGAATTATTTCTCTAATTTTACATTCTCATTCTGAATGAGAAGGTATTGGTTTGATGCGAAAATAACATTCGCGGATTTAATCAAATCTCAACGTTTTGAAACCCCCTGAGTCAGCAAAAATTATTTTTACTTAAGGTGTCTGTCTATCTGTCTGTCTGTAGTCTGTAGCCTGTAATCTGTATCCTCGAAAACTTTCAAAAGAATGATCATATTGGATTGTGCTTTGGCACACTTTTTCAAAACCGGAAAATAAACGACGAGTTCGTTACCCAGCTATTTTAGATGAAAAATCAAAGAGGGGGATCATTTTGAACATTTTTTTGGCCTTTTTTCCAAGAACCAAAAATTTTTAGCACAATTTTTTCTAGCATTTAAAAATTGAAACAATTTATCCTAATCATTTTTTTCAATAAAAACAAAAGTGTAAGAGTTATGGCATCTTCAAAATTCAAAAATATAAAAGAAAATGAGAATTTTCAGCTAAGTAGCGCAAGATTGAAAAGAAAGACAAAGAGAAAAAATGTTTCTTTTAGGGAGCCTTACAAGATTGTGAATACAACTTTTTGAATTTCTTCAAAAAATCGAAAATTCCGAGTTTGATCGCACAAAAAATTATGAAAAATAATCTGTGAACTTGATAACTTTCGAAAGAATGATCGTATTCGATCGTGCTTTAGCATCCATTTTGAAGGATCAAAAATACAAGTCGATTTCGTAAACCATCTGTTCTGGTTCAAAAATGAAAGAGGGGGAGCATTTTGAAAATTTCTTTTGACTTTTTTCCAAGGCTCCAAAATTTCAAGTACGGTTTCTTGCATTAAGTAAAAAGTAGAATAATTTATCGTTATGATTTTTTTTTTATGAAAACAAAATTGTCAGAGATGTGGCATTTTCAAAATTCAAAAATATAAACGGAAATGAGAATTTTTAGCCAAATAACGCAAGACTAAAAAGAAAGTCAGAAAATAAGGTTTCTTTTTGGGAGCCCTACAAGATCGTGAAAACAACTTCTTGAATTTTCTCAAAAAATCGGAAATTCCCATTTTGATCGCAATCGATGATAATCTCACGATAATCTCACCTCGCGCTCCACGCTCGGTTATGAATTTACCTCGCGCTACGCGCTCGGCCTTTATACCTTCTTACAGTTGCTTGTGAAACTCAAAAACGAAATGTCGACTACTTTAATTTGATGAGTGTGAATTCTGTTTCGTTAGAGCTTCTCCGGCTTTAACGAATACATAATCATCGCGTGTCTCGTGCTGCGCACTCGATCAAAGTTTTTCCAAAACGGTAGAGAAGTTTTGTTGCCTAATTTTTTTTACATGTTGTGTAGTTTTTCTAGAAATTCAATTTTTCAGTTTGTAATTTTATTTTTTACGATTGAAACAAAAACTACGCGTCCAATAGGGAAAATTATAACAAATTTAACGATATATTTCGGGTGAAGAACTTTTCTCTATTAATCTTCTGTGTTAGCCTTAGTCGATTTTTCAAAAATTTATTAGTTGATTTTTATAGTTATTTCTCCTGATTGGAATAAAAACTACATATTCTGCTAAAGAAGTTGATATCACTTTTTTATAAATAAAGCAAAAACTAGTTGTCCTATCAAAAAGTAAGTCTAACCAAATTTGTAGATCTTCTTTTGGTGCACGATTTTAGTTCATTTATATTTTCCCGTACCTTACATACTCTGACCAAAAAATGGATCTTTCTATTTTTCATTATTTTTTGTGTGACCAAAATTTGAATTTTCTAACTTTTGAGAAAACCCGAAAAGTTGTTGAGATCATTTCGGAGGGCTCCCAAAAATAAACATTTTTTTCCTAAAAACTTTTTTTTTCATATCTTTCATTGTTTGGCTGAAAATTCTCATTTTCGTTCATATTTTTGAATTTTGAAAATGCCACAACTCTGACAATTTTGTTTTTATCGAAAAAAAATGAGTGGAATAGATTGTTTCACTTTTCACGTGCTACAAGAAATTGTACTTACAATCTTTGGATCTTGAAAAAAAAGTCCAAAAAAATTTTCAAAATTCTCCCCCTCTTTCATTTTACATCCAAAATAGCTGGTCAACGAATTTTGCCTGTCTTTTTGGTCCCTCAAAATGTGTGCCAAAGGGCAATCCAATCCGATTAGTCTTTCAAAAGTTATGAGCATACAGACTGATACAGACGACAACAACGACGACACCGACAGACAGACACCAACGTAAAAACTTCTTTTTTGGAATCAGGAGGTCTCAAAACGTGGATATTTCATCAATCCCGTGAGAGTCGATTTTCACATAACCAAAAAGACAAGTCGAGTTCGTTAACCAGCTATTTTGAATCAAAATTAGAAGAGGGAAGCATTTTGAAAAATTTTTGGACTTTTTTTCCATGACTAAAATTGTAAGTATGGTTTCTTGCAGCACCCAAAAAGTGAAACAAATTATCCCAAATATTTTTTTCGGTAGAAACAAAATTGTCAGAGTTATGGTATTTTCAAAATTCAAAAATATAAAAGAAAATGAGAATTTTTATCCAAATTACGCAAGATTGAAAAGAAAGTCGGAGAGAAAAAATGTTTCTTCTTAGGAGCCGTAAGAGATCTTTAATACAACTTTTTGAATTATCTCGAAAAATCGAAAATTCTAATTTTGATCGCACAAAAAATAATGAAAAATAATCTGTAAACTCGATAACTTCCGAATGGATTATCATATTCGGTCGTACTTTTGCATACGTTCCCACATGGACCAAAAAGACAGTTCAAGTTCGTCAACCAGCTATTTATTTCTGCAAGAATAGTCTGAAAACAAAAAAATCTAGTTTAAGAACAAAACTGTTCTTTCAAAGAACATCTACAAATTTTTTTAAATTTTTTTCTCAAGGAATGCATAGTTTTTGGCATCAATCCAAAAAAATAACATTTCAAATAAAAGTCAAGTTTCTAGCAAAACATAACGAGATACAAAGAAAAGTTTGAAAAGAAAAACTGTTCTTTTTTATGGGATGCGTGGTATACATTTGATTCATTAGAGTTGAAGGTAATATAGAAAAGTTTGCGTTTCGGACAGATTCCGATCGAGTGCGCAGCACGAGACACACGATAAGAATGTATTCGTTAAAGCCGGAGAAGCTTTAACAAAAGAGAATTCAAACTCATCAAAATAAAGTAGTCGACATTCTACTTTATAGTTTCAAAAGCTCTACACACAATGGTAGGGAAGTAGGAAGACCGAGAGCGTAGCGCGAGGTATGTACATAAATTATCGAGCGTGAAGCGCGAGATCCGAAAGACGCGTGCCCTAGGTCGGTCAAAGCCAGCAGTGATTTTTAATAGTGCTTGCGTCAATCGATCTCATAATTTCCGACGTAGTATATTTTCAGAAATTTCCCGCTGGATTTCGAAAAACGATAACAAACCTCATTGTATTTAAGGAAGAAAACACAAATATCTTAACTAAGCTAAAATAATTAAGGGGGAACGTCACTGTGACGGGTCTGAAAATAGCCGATTTTGTGAATTTTTTTTGTGAGAAGGGATGATTATTTGAGGATCGGACAAGGAGCAATTTTTTGAGTATATATTCAACTATGTTGACGTGAATTTTTATTGAAAAATATTGGAAATTCACAAAGTTATCCAAATAATCGTAACAACATGAAAAAATGACGTCATTTGGTGGCAGCGATACAGCAATGATTTATTATACGAAATATAAAAACCAAAAATATTATTAATCTGCACGATGGTGGCTATCGTCGCACGTAGCGGTTTTTTCAAAATAATTTTTTTCACGAAATGGTGGTGATTTGAATTTTTTTTTGTGCTTTTGACATTTTTCTTAATCTTCAAAATGTCTTAAAAAATAGTAATTTTCAGAATTTTGGAAATCGTCTGCGTACAACGATAGTCACTTCCATGCAGATTAATAATATTTTTGTGTTTTTTATATCAGATAATAATTCATGGCTGTATCGCTGCCACCAGATGACGTCATTTTTTTTTCATGTCGTCACAATTATTTGGATAACTTTGTGAATTTCCAATATTTTTCAATGAAAATGCACATCAGCATAGTTGAATACATACCTAATAAATTGCTTCTCGTCCGATCCTCAAACGATCATCCCTTCTTACAAAAAAAAAATTCAAAAAATCGGCTACTTTTAGAACCGTCACAGTGGCGTTCCCCCTTAAGGTTTGAATAAAAAAAGTGTATCTTCTTGAAAAACAATCAAAAAAATTTCAAATACTCGTAACCATTCTGTGACTTGAAGTTGAACTGCCTGCCTGATTCGAAATGGATTCGGTAATTGCACTTTCTGTAAAACACTAAAATTTTTTGACTTATAATTACTTTTAATTTTAACTTATTTATGATTTTTTGTTGGAACTAATCTCAGATTAGTTGAGATTGGTTCAGATATTGACATAGAAATGATTCAAAATAGTATAAATTAGTTCGAAATGCATTTCCATCCAGGGTTCCAAATTTCAAATTTATTGAATAATGCTATATAATTCTTGTGAAAGAAGTTCTTAAGCAGGCATAGAAAAATGTTTTTTTCTCTCGCAAATTATTGTTATCTTACGGTTTTGGAAATACCCAGCATCTTCTTATACGTAGTCGTAATTGTTATAGTCGTTACTGTTATACCTCCGCTAAGCATAAAGTCTAAACTAAACGATATCCCCAGAAGTCGATGTCTCTTCGATGAGAAAGCCTTTTTCCATTCTGTTTTCTGGACATCCCAGCATTCAGTCTTGCGACATTGTTGAGTGCGTTTCTCCGTGAAAGTCAAATCTCGAATCATTCAAGTGTCCAAGTTCAGCCGGTGGACATGGAATAAAAATCGTTATGGTGGCTAATTAAGAACAGAACGGATTGTTTAGTGCACAGGTCTCTCTAAGATATTGACAAATCAATTCAGTCTTCATTGTCCCATTTTGAAGTTATTCTATAGAACTAAGAAGGTGAAGACAATACCAGTGTCCTACTCGAAGTAAGGATAATATTCAAAATTGTACAAAAAATTTATTTAACGCCATCTTATTTACCTATTTAATATTTATAGTAAAAGCTGCGGTAATTATCATATTGTATAGTGTATATTGCTTGCTGAAAATCTAAAAATTATAACACTTTCTAGTCAAAATACCAATTTATAAATACGTTTTATGAAAAATAATTGTTACGTTCTTTATTCGAATATTTTCATAAAATTGCTTATTTGTCCTGTTTTAAAAAAAAAGCCTCTGCGTTGAATTTTGAGATATGTATTTTCAGACGTGACAGTTCTCTATTTTTCTTTCTCATCTCCTTTCTACTTGTCCGTATAAAAATTTATGGAACAAGTTCCTGAAGTATCCTTAGTGATTCTCTCAGGTGACGTGATGTTCCAAACTTTCTAATGCAAACTTATTCAAAATTACTGTTCTTCCAGAATGTATTCACTAAATTGCCTCTAAGAATGAATTGAAATTTCTATCGCAAATATCTAAATCTTGTGAATACGACTTTTGTGTCAAAGCACGTTTTATTTTTAATGATCAAATTTCCTTACTTTCCATTTATTTATGTTCAATTAAGCACGCAAATAAAATTTTATAAGTCAACCTCAAGTGCGGTTGAGAGCTGTCTAACGAATCATGGGACTAAAAACCATTTTAACTTCATGATCAAATTATGGCTGGTTCAATTAATATTGTTTAAAATAATGTTTTACGTTTCTTTCGATAATTAGAGATGCAATATTTTAAATATTTATAAATATTCTAGTTGAAAATATTCTACTGGAACTTCAATTACTATCAGTGAACTGAATTTCAAATTTTAAATAGCAGTGATTGTACTTTTAATGATTTCAGTAACTGAAGAAAAATTATATGGAAATTTTTATTTCAATTAAACTTTTAACTGCAAAAGTAATTCAATCTTCTAGAAATTTCAGACAGTGAAGTGTTAATTGATAGTGAGAAGATTTTTTTCAGCAAATAATTGTTCAGTTATTGAAAAATTCGTTCTAGTGATAAACTGACTATTAAGATTCAATCGAAATTCTTGATCACGGCGAGACGACGTGCGTCTGCATATGGATTTACCACCGACAGCCTTTACGAGTCAGGTAATTCAAGAAAATTATTTTCTAGATTACGAATCCAGTAACGAACCTTGCTATTAATTCGAAAACAAGATTTTTCCTAAGGAAATGCAAAATACCACTTCCTATTCTTCATTATCACTGAAAAAATTGTACAGTATGCAGATTAGGGTGGTCCAATAAATTTCTTTCCCTTTTTTTCTTTTTTTTTTTCTTTTTTTCTTCTAATACGTGTTAAGACTTCATGGGCCATAGGGTGGTCCAAAAATGCGTTAGACATTTTTTTTTCGAATTTGTATGCAAAACGCCCGGAAATTCATTCGAATTCACCAAAAAAGGCATTAAAAAAAATAATAATATTTAGAGGTGGTGCATGCCCCATGAAGTTTAACACGCATTTCCCCCAAGAAAAAAAGACGTTTTTGTACATTTTATTCAGAATTCTCAATATTAGATGAATTGAGTTCGAAATCCTCCATTCCTCTTCACAATTTGTCAAAGAATGCGAATAAAGTATTACTTTTCAAACCTAATCCCATAAGTCTGTTTTATAGGGTCCTAAAAACCCCCATTAGTGAAAAAATGGGGTTTTCGAGTTCTTGGCGCTAATTATGATTTTTTTGCTGTTTTTTAACGCATATTGTTTCAAATACACGAAATCCTACTTTATACTTATAATTAGATGTTTATTTAAATTGTTTAAACAATTTATTATTGTTTTCAGCAACTTTCTCTTAGAAAAGGGTTAGAAAGTCAAGGTTTCTTCTGAATTTTTCAACTTACTTAGCTATTTTTTTTTTAGTTTTTAGCTATCTTCTTCTAGATTAATACTATATAGTTGCGGTTTTTTCCTGAAATTTTAAACTTTTTATCTCTTTTCAACAAAAATAAAGTAATAATCAATTCATGTAAAAAAAATTTTCTAAATAATTTATCATCATTGCTAATAATATTTTCTTTGCTTAATAACAGAAACTTGCAGATTATTCTGAAATTTTTAACTTTTTGCCCACTTTTCATTTGAAGTGAAATAATATTGAATTTCATTTAACAAAAATAATTGTTTAAACAAATTATTATAACATTAGAGAGAATCATGTTCCACATAGTATTGTATTGTTTTAAGTAAATTACTTTGGTTCTTTTGCCAATGTTTAAAAAAATTATTCAAAACAAAGAAGCTGAATCATTCAGTGAAATTTGAATTTCAAATTTTCTACTAAAATTATGGATCTTCAACGCAAAAATTGAATTTTTAGGAAGTTATTAAACTTTCAACCAAAGAGTTGAATTTTCGACCTAAAAATATAAATTTTTGATCAAAAATATAATGGTTGATATTGCCAACAAAAAATTTTATTTGAAATAAGAAAAATCTAATTTAACCAACAAATAAATCAATTCAATCTAATTGAATTTCATTCAAATTCCATTCAGTGCAAAGTTAAACATATCAGAAAAAACCAGGCCTTTCTTGCACTTATCTAAAAGAAAACGGTTATAAACAATGATAAATTGTTTAAAAAAGCATGTTTGTTGTTCGCATTTATTATTACCTCACTAAGTGGAAAGTGGACAAAAAGCTTGAGGGTTTAGAAAACACCGCAACTTTTAAGCACTAATCTGAGAGAAGAAAGCCATAAACAATAATAATTTGTTTAAACAATTATTGATAAATTAAATAAAATAATTGCTTGATCAAAGTGAAAAGTAGACAAAAAGTTGAAAATTTCAGAAAAAACCGCAAGTTTCTATCATTAAGCAAAGGAAATATTATAAGCAATAATAATAAATTGCTAAAACAATTATTGTTGCTCAATGAAAATAAATAATTACTTACTCTAAGTAAAAAATGGACAAAAAGTTGAAAATTTCAGAAAAACCCGCAACTTTGTGGCATTATTCTGAGAGGATATTGTTATAATTAATAAAAAATTATTTTAACAATTATTTTTGTCAACTCTAATTGATTATTACTTCGCTTTAACTGAAACGTTGAAGATAAGTTTGAAAATTCAGAAAAAACCTTGACTTTCTAATCCTTTTCCAAGAGAAAGTTGCTAGGAAGAATAATAAATTGTTCAAACAATTTAAATAAACATCGCATTATCAATATAAAGTAGTATTTCATGTATTTGAAACAATCTGCCTTGAAAAAACCGCAAAAAATCCTAATTATTGCCAAAAACTTGAAAAACACATTTTTTCCCTTAAGAGGATTTTTGGGACCCTATAAAGCAGACTTATGGGGTGATATTTGAAAAGTAATATTTTATTCTCATTCTGTGACTAATCGTGAAGAGAAATGGTGAATTTTGAACTCCGTTCACCTAATATTGAGAATTCTGAATAAAATTTACAAAAACGTCTTTTTTTTCTCATGGGAAATACGGGTTAAACTTCAGGGGGCTTGCGCCACCTCTAAATATATACATTTTTTTTAGATGCATTTATTTTTTTGTGGGTCCGAAAAAATTTCCAGGCGTTTTGCATTAAAATTCCAAAAAGAACCATTTTTGGACCACCCTCACATGCAAACTTATTATTGCACCTTGTGGAAGATGTCGAACTGAAAGACTTTAAAAATAATGAAATACAAGAAATTAGATTGGAATGAACACTAAAAAGTGGCCTATTTTGCAATCAGCAGAAGAGACATTCAATAACCTTCAGTTTTTCAGAATATAATTATTATTTGAGACGAGGCAGAACTCAGTGGATGCATAAGGGGACAAGTGGAAAATAATTTCAAGTCTACCTGTTTGCTTACACGCAGGTAAACCGAAAGTCCATCTGCATCTCGCGAAAGATCCGTTCATTTGCGGGGTGCTACAGAGAGCTATAAAAACAGTGATTCTCAACTTGTCGGCAATTTGCATTCCAGAATATACGTTAAAGATAAGAATTCGGAATCGAAAATTCAAAGCGTTCCAAAGTTGAAAACTTTCTAAATGCGTGAAAGTGAGCCAAATTCAAGTGTTGTTATATTACAGAGGTCCATGAATTAAGAATCCTGAAATTGATGAAAAGTGAATAGACTTGTCGAATAATTTAATGTTACATTTTTTCGTCCTTTGTCAGTTTTTTTTTGAACATCAATTATTCAAAGATTTTAATATAAAATTTGGTAATTTTTTAGATCTACACGGTGGATTTGAATGTTTCTAATCAACTTTGAACCGTTCATCACGTATCAATTGAATTGGCCAATTTGACTAATGTTTGAACTAAAGCTGTTTTATTTCAAATTTATTATTTGGAAATCCAATTTTTATATTCAACAGTTTCAAACGGTTTTATTGTGGGAGATTGGAGATATTATTGTCTCCAGTTGTAAAAAGAGCGAAATTCGGCATATTCAAAATGGTTGATAATAAACAATTTTATACATATAAAAATGGCCTATAACAGATTTCTATTTATACTTGAACCTTCAAATGCAAATTAAATGAAACGTTTAAAACTGAATACACGATCTTCGAGAATATAATTAAAATGTTCAATAATCAGACATTTTGAATTGAGAACCTCTGAGATTGGACAATTTTTAACCAAAAACATTTAGATTTAAGTAATAACATGATGAAACTTTCAAAAATTGTGGTTGCAAATTGTAGGCCAAAGCCGAAAAATCAAGTGACGCGTTGTTTACAAATTTGCCGTACGTATTTAATTTGTTTATTGTTAAACAAGTAAAAAAATAAATCTTAGAGGTATCACATGATGCAGTTATGCTAAGTAACGTACCTTGAAGGAAATTTGAACCCCAAATTGTGTATCAAATTCACAATTAGTGTTAACATTGCAGTTGACGTTCTGAGGTTATGTTTTAGACAATAATATTAATTATTTAATTATATTGTTCCGTATTTTAGATGTGAGGTCCCTCTAATTTTTGAAACGCAATTTCGGATTTTTTGTATCAATAATCCCTGAGAATTCGAGAAACAAATTTTTTTTCTAAAATTTTTTACAAAAAATTGATTCGAATTTCTGTTTGGCATTAATAAATTAATTTTATTGTTTGATATTTTAGATCAAAGGTTCCTTCCATTTTTGGAATACGATTTTAAACTTTTAGTGTCAATAATTCGTGAGAACTTGATAAACAATTTTTTTTTCCAAAGTTTTTGACAAAAAATAATTAAAATTTTGGATTTTCAGTGTCAGTAATTCTTGAGAACTCAAGAAGCAATTTTTTCCCAGTGTTTTTGAAAAAAAAGTGATTGAAATTTCCGTTTGTTATTGATAAATTTATTTTATGGTTCGGTATTGTTGATGAAAGGTCCCTCTAATTTTTGAAACACGATTTTCAATTTTTAGTGTCAATCATTCGTGAGAATTCAAGAAACAAATTTTTTTCCCAAATTTTTTACAAAAAATTGATTTGAATTTCTGTTTGTCAATAATAAATTAATTTTATGGTTTTGTATTGTATATGAAAGGTCCCTCTTATGTTTGAAACACAAGTTTGAATTTTTTAGTGTCAATAATTCGTGAAAACTTGAGAAACAATTTTTTTTCCAGAGTTTTTGACAAAAAATAATTAATATTTCCGTTTGTACTAGAAATATTAATTTTATGGTTTGGTATTTTAGATTAAGGGTACCTTCAATTTTTGAAACACAATTTTGAATTTTTAGTGTCAGTAATTCGTGAGCAATTGAGAAACAAATTTTTTTCTCAAAGTTTTCGACATAAAATTGATTTAAATTTCCGTTTGTTATTAAGAAATTGATTTTACGGTTTGATATTCTAGATTAAAGGTTTCTTTAATATTTGAAGTACAGCTTTGAATTTTAAGTTTCAGTAATTCGTGAGAACTTGAGAAACAATTTTTTTTCCAAAGTTTTTGACAAAAAATCGATCAAAATTTCCGTTTGTCATGAATAAATTGATTCTATAGTTTGGCATTTAAGATTGAGGGTTCCTTCAATCTTTGAAACACAATTTTGAATTTTTAGTGTCAGTAATTCGTGAGCAATTGAGAAACAAATTTTTTTCCAAAATCATTGACAAAAGGTGATTCGAATTTCTGTTTGTTAATAATAACATTGGTATGGTTTATTGGTTATGGTTTATTGGTTTGGTAATTTAGATTAAGGTTCCTCTAATTTACGGTTCAATAATTCGTGAGAAGTTGAGAAACAAATTTTTTTTCGAAATTTTCTACAAAAATTTGATTCGAATTTCTGTTTGTTAATTATAAATTTATTTTATGGTTCGGTATTTTAGAATAAAAGTCCCTCTAATTTTTGAAATACAATTTTGAATTTTTAGTGAAATTTTTAGTGAATTTTGAACTATCTCCTGATATTTACCACAATATTCACATTTTTCAAATTATGAAGCCGTCAAATATGAACAATATATTTTCCGAATCAATATTGAACACGAAAGAGTGGTTTCCAAAATACATTTTATAAAAATGATCGTTTCTAAAAGGAAGGTGCTGAAAACGTTCCAGACATCAAAAAAAGTTTTGAATTAGAAACATTTGGAAATTCGAGAGCTGCATTTTGAAACATGAAAATGATTAATTATTATTGAATGTTTATTATAATTATGATTATTTATTCAATAAAAATTCGAGAAATAAATATTAAACTTCGAATATTAACAAAGGTGAGGTTCGTTTGAATTACAATTTCGAATTAGAGCATTTGAAGTTGAACAGTTTGAATTTTAGACATTTAATTTTAAAACATTTCTTTAATGTGATCTCATCAAAGTAAGGAATTTGGAATTCAAAGTAATGTTTTTGATATTGTAGACTAGAAAATTTTTCAAATTTTAAAAACTGTCACATTTCTTCTTTGGAAGATGTAACATTTTACAGTAAGTAAATAATGTTTGGGGCGTACGCTCAAGCTCAGACTTGATAAGTCTTCAAATGGGCGCAAGAAATAGGCAAAAAAAACCTATTGATAATTGAGCTGCCGGATTGAAGGAGGGCAGATAAACTCGTTTCGCTGAGAGTGGGGAGGCCTCTAGCCGCTCGGGCTTGAGCGACGTTTGCGGGCCTCCCCACTCCCAGCGAAATGAGTTTATGTGCCCTTCTTTGATCCGGCAGCT
>WSXT02000974.1:0-15134 GCA_011762715.2 Neuroterus valhalla
AAACATTCAAATCGGTTAAGAAATACGACCTGTAGGCGATTATGAACACAACTTTTCGATTTTGAACCACTGTGCGTGGGCTCAATTCGGGCGCACCGGAGCCTGCCGGGTGACCGTGAGGGGTAGTTGGTCTCACTGGAAGGGGAAGGTAACCCAGGTACTTCGCGCTATTTTGGGCATCGCCCTTCGAGGCAGCTTAGGGGGTAGCGTCCACTGAGAGGGGGAGATACACCAGGCATCCACGGAGGAAGAGATGATCGCCGAAAATGAGATACTTCGAATAAAATTCTGTAAATTATTTCTGATCCTTAGTAGCAAAGGGAGCTGAAGGAAGAGGCTGGGATTATTCCAGATATTGTCTTTTGACCCATCTCAGAATTCCATCTGTATGTTCATACTGGTACGAACTAAGAAATACTGCTTTGAGCTTATGCGGGTTTACATTCGCTCAGTTGTAGGTAAGTAGCAATTTGGAACTTTTGACGCAGTGTCTTCTCTTCTACAATCTACGGTTGGAATTTTACAGTTACTTGGCATCCACTTCCTTACTGAGAAAAGCAGCAACTGATCATTCTTAATGTGTCCAACGATAAGAGGCTAGCAAAATTACGAACAGCAAAACTTGGAAAATTAATGTCGTGCCAAGAGAAACGATACTAGAAGAAGGAGAACTAACTTTTCAGCGCCAAAAAGGAGTGGAGCAAAACTTTGAGGCTGTACCTAACAACATTTTTCCATCCTTCCTCCTCCCCTCCCCCTGATTGTATAGAATTTTTGCTGTGATACATTCTCGCTAGGTTGACCTTGAAGTCTGTTCATGAATCGCATTACCAATTTGAAGAATTCGTCCCTTTTGTTGAAAAATACTTTTTTTCGTGTCGAAAAATTCATCCATTGATTCGAACCCTAATCTCTTTGGTGAAAGTTAACTATCGTGTTGAAAATTCATCATATTTTTTATTTTAAAATAATTTTTCCATTCGGAATTTTAGTATCTTCTTGTGAGAATTAAATTTTAATCTCAAATTCATGAAATTAAAGAAAATTCATGAATATGTTCGAAAATGCATCTATTTTGCTAACAATTGTCTTTCCTGATAGAACGTGAATCCTTCTGATTGGAAATTTATCCTGTTTGGTCATTAACCCAACTTACAATTTACAATTTGATTTGCTTTGGTGCAGGACTAAACTTTTTTGTTGTCTTGTAAATTAAATAAGTCAGTAAAAGTTTATAAACTTGAATGAAGCGATCTATAAAATTAATTACGTTTTGGTTCTGAGTTTCCGGAATTGAATTTTTCTAAATGAAGTATTGAACATCCCATTATTCTGAACTCTGAACATTTGATAGAATAAATTTTTGGTTGTGAATCAGAATTTGTAAAGAATAATAAACTTCGAATGTATACGTTTGGGATTTCATGTTTGTTTAAATGCTCCTTATGCTTCCATTCTGTGAAAATTTCAAATTATAAATCTTTAGTTGTAAGTGATGAAAATTGGAGAATTTTTAGAATAGATATTTTCCCAATTCGATCATTTTTGATTTACGTCATATTCCAGAAGAGTTCAAAATTTAATTTTTCTCACTTGTGAACATCCTAAATTATTCAACTCCCAATGAAAATAACGGAAATGAATTAATTCGAAATTTCTTATCCTTGGAGTTGAATGACTTTCTATTTCTTATTTTTAGAAGTGAACTGTTCTCATGAGAGCATTCTTAATTGCATCATTTTCATTTTACAAATTTGAATTTAATATTTAAATCTTGAAAAAATTATAGTTTGATATTCTATGTTCGAGGAAAATGCAAGAATATCTTCTAACAATAATTTGTCAATTACAAATTAAACGGACTCCCTCATTCCCCCTATTTACCCCGAGCACCCCTTGAAAAATGGAAAGTTCACCACTTCTATGCAGTCTTTTTAGAAAAAACCCAATAAAAAAATCCACGAAGATACATAAACTAGGTTTTTGGGATCACTGATTCCGATTTAGAGGTCCGTTGACCTCCACTACATCAGATTCAAGGTCATATAAAGGTCAAACTGCAAGAAATCCGAAAAAATATACAAATGTTTTTGGGTCACTGATTTTAAATCCGAGGTCTTTTGACCTTCATCACATCAGATTAAAGGACATTTTGAAGAAATCCGAAAGGAAAATTCATACATAAGTTTTCGGGGTGGCTGATTCTGGATCTCGGGTCCATTGATCTTCATCATATAATATGCAAGGTCATTTGTAAGTCGAACTGTAAAAAATCCGAATTAGAAATGCAGAAGAATATGTACGTAGGTTTTGAGGATCGCTGATTTCGAATCCGAGGTCCGTAGACCTCCAACACATCAGATCCGAAATTATTTGAAGGCCAAACTGGAGGAAATCCGATAGGGAAGTCTAGAAAGAAACATACATCTTTTTTCCGGGTCGCTGATTCTGAATCCAAGATCCATTGAGATTCATCATATAATAATCCAGGTCATTTGAAGGTCAAACTGAAAAAATCCGAATGAAAAATACGAAAAAACCATATAAATGTTTTTTGGGTCGCTGATTTCTAATCCAGAGTCTTTTGGCCTTCATAGCATAAGAATACAGGTCATTTGAAGGTTATAATATAATACGCAAGGTATAATACCCTTATCACATCAGATTCAAGATTATTTGGAGGTCAAAATGCAAAAAATCCTATAGAAAAATCCAGAAAGATACATACATATGTGTTCCGGGTCCCTAATTCTGAAGCCAAAGTCCGTTGACCTTCATCATATGATACTCAAGGTCATTTTAAGGTCAAACTGCGAAAAAATCCGAAAAAGAAATACAAAAAAAATTACAAATGTTCTTGGGGTCGCCGATTTCAAATCCGAGGTTTTTTTGCCTTCATGACATCACATTCAAGGTAATTTGAAGGTCAAACAGCAGAAAATTTCCGACCGGAAAATCCAAAAAAACTTATACATAGATTTTTGGGTTGGCTGATTTTGGATCCGAGGTCCAATGACTTCCAGCACATCAGATTCAATGTAATTTGAAGGTTTAGTTGCAAAAATTTCGGAGAAAATCACAGAAGATCACAAACATAGGTTTTCGGGGTACAATGTATTTTTCATATGTATTTAAAGCGGATTCGCTGCCGTTTGGCCTCCAAATGACCTTGAATTCGATATGATGGATGTCAATGGACCTTGGATTTGAAATCAGCGAACCTCAGGACCTATGCATGAATTTTCAGGACTTTTCTATCGGATTTCGTGCAGTTTGACCTCCAAATGTCCTCAAATCTGATGTAATGGAGCTCAATGGACATCGGATTCGAAATCAGCGAACCCATAAACCTAAGTGTGGGTTTGTCTGCATTTTTCCATCAGATTTTTTGCAGTTTGACCTTCAAGTGACCTTGAACCTGATGTCATTGAGGTCAACGGTTTATTCTACACAGTTCCAATAGATAAGACTAAAAATATACTTTCTCATCTCACAAATGGAGTGTGCTGATGTAATAATCTCTCGCCACCTACAGCTTCGAGTATGACACTACATAGAACCTCTCCTGGAGGCAAAAACGTTCTCGCCTTTGACCCTATATTTCAGCCGAAACCTGGAGCAGCAGCTCGACGGGAGTGAAAAAATTCCAAATGGCATCAACAATCTTTGCTCTCGTTTCATATCACCCAAAATAAAACTGAAGGAACAGCTTCCAGTGGAAAGATGACTATACGAATGCACAATCACTCCTCACACTGTATTGCCCAGTTCCAACAACGCAGTACGCAAACCCGCAACGAAATCACGTCCCACGTTGATCATACTAGAAGCACGTTTAGCCGGCGTAGCCAGCGCGAGAATATTTGGATATACAAAATATTAGAATGTATAGGAAAGAATGTACTAGTAAAAACGACGCAAGCCTAGGATTGAACTTCAAAAATAATGAAATAACGCTAGTTATTTGAATTATGCGTCGCCCGTGCGATAAGCCTGTCAGAGTTATACATGCAGACAGGTTTGTTTCTGCAAACACATTCCCGAATTTTCTCCGTCACTTTTCAACGATTTAGAAATAATTTCTAAATATAACCAAACAGCGTGAGCTGACAAAGACCCTATGTTTCGGTAATTGATAATTAATATTCAATTTCGGAATAGGCGAGAGGTGTGTGATCACTAAAGAGATATTACCAATATGATTTCAGCCACGTGAATTGAATTGTAAATACGTGGGTTCATTGTCACATGCCATAAGGACTTATCCGGGTCGATATTATGCCGAATCCCACAAGGTACAGTCAGATATTATTCCCTGGCTATAAACTGATATGGAATGCAGGAATTTGGTTTGTTTATTTAATCCCCTAGAGATTTGAGAAACATGCGATATACTGTAAAACCCGAAATTTAGAGGGTGTTGGAGCATTATTTTGTAAAAGGGCAAGTCACTATATTGAGAACTGTTCTTGTGGCAAGCACTCGAATTAGATACTTCACAGAAGACGTGCCCATCAGTTTGTCTGTCGAGTCTCGAGCGTTCGACGAAAAATATTGTTATTCTGTGCCTTCGTGCCAGAAACAGATAAGGTGACTTGGAGGATATTTCTGAAAGTACCTTAAATCGTTGTTTGCTTCCGGATTTGTATTTCGAACAAGTGTGTTTCTGATATTGGAAGTGGAATGTGGACGTCAACATTTTCTTTTCCATTCATTTCTGAAATATACGTAGTGATTTCTCTTTTCACTTGCGAGTGCGCGCGCCAGGATCTTCGGAATTGATTGCCAAAAAGTATCAACTTTTCGATTCCCTCAACAAAAGCTGCCCAGAGCTGCCTCCATAGAAATAAATGGGCTTTTTCTACAACCACGTGTGAGTATTCACCTGCGCCATAGTCCATCATCCTATTCTTTTCTACGCGTCACATGCTATGCCGAAAAGATACTCATTGAAAATGAAAGTATTTTATTCAGTGAGGTTCGAATTTACCCTTGGGAAAGTTTAAGATTTGCTGGACAAAATACATAGGGTGTCCAAGTTGAATTTTACCATTTTATGAAATTAGAGTATTTATCGTTTGAAGTATTCAATTTTATCATCGAAAAATATAACGAATAAATGAATAATATGAATAACTATAAATATGTAAATAATAAATGTATGTAACCGAAATGAATGTAACGGGGACATTGTAGAAGAAAGAGGCTCCAGAATAAAAACTTCGGATTTTTGGCGTAAAAAGTTTATAGAATAGGAAATAAGGCAATACATGTTTTATCCCGTATTGACAGGATTCAAGACGCGGGTCGTGAAATGAAAACCACTCAACATTTTTGAATATGTGGAATCCTCCAAGATCTTGAAAATGAAATCGCAACTTTAGGGACGAAGTTTCTCGGTATACCAGCTGTTTCTTTTACTATCTACCGACCCTCGCGAAAGGCTTTGAGAATGGTTCTTCTGAGCTCAAAGTGTAAGTAATTTTTAGTCCAAGATTTTGCATTTCGAATTCAAGATATCAAATTAAAATCAGCGACCCAGAAAACCTGTTTGTACTTTCTCTCGTAAAAAGCAATAAAAATATTTGGGAAATCGTTCGTCACTTTGGGTCTGGCACTTTAAATCTTAAATTTTCGATATCATTTTCGAAATCAGTGACCAAAAAAACTCCTCCGTACTTATTTTTGTGGAGAAAAATAGGAATTTTTCGGGAAACTCATGCAAAATTTATTCAGATTCGGTTAATAATTCGGACTAGACTCAGTTTTAAATCACACAGAAAGAAAGGGACGTAGTTTTTCGTCCTCCTGTGGTAGTACGAGAGATGAGAGAATATCTCCGTGTGCCCCGGTAGCTAAATTGGTTAATAGCCCCACTGATGTATAGTGGCGATCCAAGTTCAAAACCGTGCCGCGGCAGATTTTTTCTCATTTCTCGAAAATGATTCTTTGACCAGTAATCGGAAGAATAACCATAATGAATTGATAAATAATTACCCTGGTCGACGAAATAACATATTTTATCATAGAATAAATTGATTTCCAATAGCAAAATAAATCTCTCAATTCACAGGTTTGATTTTGAATCAAAAGATTCATTCCAAACTAAATATATGTATCTTTAACTGAGATAATTATATTTTAACTTCAGAAAATTGATTTAAAACAGAGCTGTCCCAATCGTGAGCAACGATGTAAATAACTATCATTCGTCAATCCCCTCTCTTTCCAACTTTGATGCGTTCATTCGTTGAGCGGGATGTGGAAAGGGGTCTTCGGCGGCCGGGCTGTATGAATATTGAGCGCAAGTAGGCGTGGTCAGGCGAAGTCAGACGAAACTTATGGCGAAACGAGAAGAGAATTCTCGATGAAGCGCTCAGAGAAGGGGAAGAAAGGAAAGGCCCGGCAGCCTTGCGTTGGACAACCCTGATTTAAAACCAAGGGCAGGGAATCTTTAAAAGAAGAAGAATGTATTTGAACTAGAGGAAATTAATTTGGAACTGGAAAGACGAATTTTGCAACAAAAAGGTGGAATTTCACCCAAGAGATATTTCTTGGTCAAGGGAGAGAAGAATGTCAAGCAAATTGTTAAACTTTCAGCTTTGAAATTGATTATTATCTTTGACATAGGAGTACCACTTTCTACTAATTATTCCAATTCCCAACCAAAAATTTGGATTACCTCTGAATTAGTGGAATTTCAAAGCAGAGAGATAAGTTCTCAATAACAAGAATCAATCTTCAACTATGAATAATAACCTTTGATCGAAGAGATAGACTCTGAACTAAAAAGTTGCATTTATTATAAAGGAGATAATTTTTCAACCAAAAGTGAAATAGTTGTTTCTAACCAACTAGGAGGAATTTTCAAAAACAAGTTGAAGTTCTAACCAACGAGGCGTGATTCAAAAAAGAAAAGAGTTTTTAGAAATTTCGAATTGGTTAATACACTTCCAGCTGTTTGAAAAAATTCGAATATCAGAATTTGCTTCACATTTCTGAACACAAGCTCGGTTTTTACCCTGGCAAAGGCTAAACCACAGAAGACTTGTGCCTCCTCAGTGTGCAACATAGCCAATAATAATTCGTTTTGTTCTATATTCATTTGCTTCTGCCTGTTCCTTTTCGTACTTCCCTCCACATGACTTACGTTGGGTGAGACTGACGTTATGCATCGATACGCAACCTCATGATGATTTGTCTCTTTGTTTGGAAATGATCATAATCACGAAACATTTTCTCGCTCGAAGCTCTTAGTTAGGTGAAAACTCTATAGAATAAATAATACGAATTCTAGTATAACCCCAAAGGACAGGACTTGATGTGTGAAATGATAGAGGAAAAAATAATCTGGAGGAAAAGGGATTTACGGGATACTATGCGCGTAGGGAAGCTAGATATTCTTTTCGTACCAAAAACAAAGAAAAAAGGATTTGAGCCCAATATGATAGAAAAAGATCTCGAACTCTGGTCACGAATTGAAATGAATCACACGGTAGCCGAAGAGTTGGTCTGATATTGAATAGAAGAGCAAAACATCATGCATTGATCCTATTAAATGTAACAGTAAAGACACAAGAGGTACCTTGTTTGACTCGTTGATTGATGTCATAGGAACGTGTGATTCTGTCAAAAGAATAACTCGATGGCATAATCGGCTGGTTTGGTTGCCACGCTGAGCTACCGCAGAGTAGTTGGTGATTCCAGAGACCCAAAAAATACGGTAATGGGGATAAATTGATTAGTTGATGCCTCGTTGTAGAGAAAGGAAGAGGTAGAGGACTCGTAAAAGATACAAGGGCCGTAATAGTTTCTGGATGCAGAATTTTTTGCTACCGCATAATTAAAAAGAAAAAACACAGAGGGAAGGACATAAATACTTGAGAGATCGCAAAAGAGCTTAAAAGACAGACATGAGCAGCAAGAATGTAGGGAGTGTATGCATAATACTGCGAGATGTCATCTTCAATAGTGCATCAAAAGTATGTGCTACTGCAACTAATGGAATAAAGTCTTATAATGCTTGGTGAGATTGCGAAGCACGCGTTACACTGAACGAGAAAAAATAAATGTACTGGTCGAAAAAAGGAACTAGCATTAAGGTAATCGGAGTAAGGTAATCTCGAATGCCTTAAAGACGTAGCGGAAATTGTTTCTGTAAAGTGGTGGAACTTATCAACATGTGTGCTGTGAACAGCGAAGTTCTAAATGATTGGAGAAAGGCAATTATTGTTCCCACTATACAATCATAGAAGAAAGATTTATAGTTAACAGAAGTTTCCTGGGATGTTCTTGATCCAGAGAAAACTTTCACGAAGGTTGATGGAGCTGAACTATAGGAAGTTTTTGAAGAGTTTAGAGTGACTGGTTTTCTTACGAAAGCAAAAAAGCAGTACATAATGGTAATGAAGCGAATGTGAGAGTAAATGAACAACTGAGTGATTGGTTCAATATTGATCGAGACTTTGGGCAAGGATGTTTTATGTCTAACACATAACACATTGCCGAAGCAACTTCGTTTATGGTAATTTTGCTCAACAACTCAGTTCAAGTTCCTATTACTAAAAACGTTTTGTCTTGAGCCAAGATCGAAGACTAAAAAATTAGGATTGAATAGGAAATCAAGATTTTTCTCTTAGCAAAAACATGCAATGAATTCTAAGACTGATCTCATATCTATTCCTACTTCCTTCTCCGACATTTTTCTTACTTGAACTTTTTCATAGTGATTCCATATTTGAATCTTCCTATTTAAGTTCCTTGTATTTCAGAATCAGAATGAGGCTAGAAACCAAACAAGTTATGCTTACCTCGAGAGGATATTTGCCTAGTGGTTTAATAATAATGAAAACTAAACCAACTAAAGAGAGACACAAAGAAACTCCCTTTTCCATTCGAGATGTTGTGAGATCCTTATAAGAACTAGTAAGTTCCTTTCAGGGCATTTTCAAGTACTTCCGAAATTTTACCATTTTTCGTTGTTATAAAAATTATAAACATCTGGTGAAGTCCACATATTATTTTCTCAACGGGAATCAGTTAATCCTTGATTGAAATGTAAGAACCAACAAATTCTTGTCGGAAACCTTCCAGGCCTTGGTCAGTCTGACCCGTTACATTAGATTTTCTCCAATTCTTTATAAAACGTTAACTATTATATTTTTGGTAGAGAATTGGTCTTCCTTCCGTATTTTTATTATGAAATTCAACTCATTTTTCATTAAGGGAGAGCTTTACCGAAAATTTGTTATTCTACTTTAAGGTTTGAGCAGTTTGGTAGGAATTTTCTCTCTTCTTGACTAAAAAAAATTTGTTTGGAAAATTAAATTTTTCTTGTTGAAAAGGTTTTGTTGGGCCTTTATCATTTCATTTTTTTCCGGATGATGTAACAAATCTGCTGATTATTATCATTCTGATATGTTCGAAGATGTGACTTTATTTTTGAACTCTTTTTACTCTGACAACCCAAAAAATTTATTACCCTTTGTCATATTTCCCTCAAATTCAGGAAAAATTAAAACTTCATTGCTCAGAAGCATTTGTGTATTGAAAAAAGCAGCATAATTTCATGCAATAACTTCCACGAATTTATTAAAATATGAATAAAATAGCGTTAGGAAACTAGGCTAGCAAGGAAAACCTATGCAAGGACCTATTTAATCCTGATCCATATTTTCAAATTGTTTTGTTTACGGAATTTTGCTGTAATTATCGGCAATCATCTACCAGCATTTGAAGTTACATATCCTCCGCAAAGAACTCTCATAAAATAGGAAAGTAAAAACCTAGAGGAAAAATAAGGAAGTAAAGAATTCTTTCAAATTCTGGTGGTTTTCGTAATAAAACTTCAAGAAACTGCTTATGCCCGAAGGCAATTTCTTACGTTTTTGTCTTTTGTTGGAAACGGAACAGAAGAGAGGAATATCGTTCTTCTAAATGATTACGCGAAGAACGAGGAATCTGTATGATAAAGTTCGGTCAAATTAGGAAATAATATCGCTTCAGATGAGGATGAAGAAAACCAACTATTTTATACACCGCTCACGTTACGATCATTTCCGGCGTGCCGGAACAAACAGAATGGAAGCTACCGGGTCCTCTTTATCGCGGAAAATATTCTTTAAGCGTGGCAAAATAAAACGGAAGTAAAAGTTGGGTAGTGAATGGTAGTTCCGGCAGCGCGCGGCCACTGGGAAAGTGAGTGTGTAGGTGTAAGGATGTTGGGAGGAAAGCAACCGCTTGCGCAGCGATGTAGAAGACTTAAGGAATACACTTGCGAGCATTCTTCCCAAAGCAAATAGGAACTTCACTAAATTGAAAATAAGGTTATCAGGGATGCTTTCCATCCCACTATTCTTTAATATACGCTGCATTCCTTCCTATTAAATTTTCCAGGGAGTTCTCAGACTCCTAAATAAAATAGGGTCCGTGTATAAATAGAAATGGCGGATTTTTCGCCTTAAGGTGGGTCATTCTTAGACTTTTCTTCCGATCAGAAAAGGTTAACTGGGGGGAGTAGTTCATTCATACCAGAAATACAGTTACGGAGTGTTGTTCGAATCAGACAATTCCTTCTGTTTGTTCTTTGAGGGTCAAGTTAGGCTTCATGTAGAATGCCCCCTGCTGCGTTGATGATGCGTTTCAAGGTGCTTCATTAGCGAAAGGCTTTTTTCGACACCAAATTTCTGTTAAACTGGTGAATTGTTAGTTGTAATATTATTTCTCACCTCATCTTCAGACCCTAATGGGGTCCCGACCAGATGGCTTTTTTCAAATATTGCGTTGCTGTTTGTGTACGTTGAATTTAAAAATCAAGTAATTTTTGCGCCGGTAAATCGATCCCGCTGTACACCTCGAATGGGAGTGACTGGTGTGCACTGCTATGTCATCATCAAGCATCCTATACCAGTCGCGACGGGTAACGTCTATGTCGATGCTGACCGTTGGTAATGTAAATTTCGGAACTAGACGTGTTAGCATAATTCGTATTATTTGGAATTTTAACATTTATTTTTGGCGCTAGCGCTGGGATCGGTAAAATGAATGCGTGCCAGTGTTTCCAGGTCTGGGTATTTATCTCCGGATCTGAATAGACTTTCAAATGTCTGGGATTCATCAATTTCTGGAAAACTTGAAGGTATTTGTTCTCAAGATCTTAATACTTTTCTCATGACTGATTCTTTTCTTTCATCTTACCGATCACAGCGCTAGCGCCGAAAATACATTTTTTAATTTCCAATAATACGGATCATGGTTACACGTCCAGTTCCGAAATTTACATAACCAACGGTCAGCATCGACATAAACGTTACCCGTCGCAACGGGTAGAGGATGCTTGAGGATGACATGGCAGTGCACGCTAGTCACTCCCATTCAAGGTGTACGGTAGGATCCGATTTGCAGGCGCCAAAATTACTTGATTTCCAATTTAAACATAAACAAACAACAACGCAATATGTGGAAAAAAGCCGTCTGTTCGGGACCCCATTAGGGTCTTAAGATTAGGTGGAAGAAATATCACAATAACAATTTACCAGTGTAACAGAAATTTGGCGTTGAAAAGGGCATATCGCTGATGAAGTACCTCAAAGGTAGTTTGAGGATGGAGAATCATCATAAAGGTTTACAAACTTGAAACGAAGATATGAAATGTTCTCGAGTGAATCTCGAGTTGAACGGAGCATTGTTTGTGCAGCCCTTAGCTCATATGCTGCCAACAAATCACTACCACTTATTCAAATTATATAGAATTGCCTCGTGTGAATGCAAGGATTCGGCTCGCTGCTTCCGCCTCGGAGAAAAGAAAGTTCTAGTCATTAGGCAGGTTTTATATCTTGACTCTTGAAGTTCTGGATGGATTTTTATCTTGCTGTTTGATCGTCCTGGAACAGGGAAATTGCGTTAGAGAGCTGAAAAAGCTATCAAACCAATGGAACTTGATAATAACATAGATACGTACTTCCATGGACAAGATGATAAAGAAGAATGTTCAAAAATAGAGAACAGTATTTCTGCCGATGCCAATAGAACAGGCGTCATTGACGATGATGATAATTTACCACTCAGATCCACTAGGAGCCAGTCCCAGTCATTGTAGTCAAAACTCGATTTATCTGAAACAGCAATAATCGTTTAGAGATATGGTATAGGTTTACTTGCGTTGCCCATGTATACCTATCATTTGTCGTCATCTCTTCGAAGCCACCAATCAGTCAAGGTATTCTTCTTTAAAGTACCAAACCATGGTAAGTGCATCCTTTATGACCAACACATACTTTGCCATACCTGAGAATATCTTCCTTGGAGTAATAGAGGATGCAAGGCTAGCTGTTCGCAAACATGCGCTAGAGGAAATCCTCAAAGTGCAAGATGGAGAAGAAAGTGTTTGGTGTACCAATCTTCGTTCCTTTAGTTTTTACTTTCATTATATATAACAATATTTACTTAGAAATTAACTTATATTGATGGGAGTTTGCAAAGCTTCTTCCTTTCCTCTTCGAGACTCTTTCTACCATCACACGTCCACGTTCAAGATCCCAAAAAGCTGCCGGAAACAGATAAAATGACATGGGAGATATTCCTGAAGGTACGTTCAATCGTTGCCTGCTGCCGCTCTTGCATTTCGGAAAAGTATATTTATGATAGTGGGAGAGAAATGTGCCGTCTCCAAAAAATTTCTTTTCAATACAATTAAGGAATGTATGTAGTGAATTTGGTATTTGTCTGCGAGTGCGAGTGCCGAGATTTCACGTTTTGATCACCAAGAAGTATCAAATTTTTCATTCCTCCATCAAAAGCTGCCCCTATCTGCCCCCGTAAAAATAAATGCGGTTTTTCTACAACCACGTGGGATTGTTCACTCGTGGTATAGACCACCAATCCGTGATTCTCTACGCACCACATGCCACGTCGGAAAGATACTCATTCAAAATGGGAGTTATTAATTCAGTGACGTTCAAACATACCCTTAGGAATGTTTGAAATATGCTGGACACAATACATAAGGTATCCAAAATGAATTGTACCATTTTATACAATCAGAATATTTATCAGTAAAAGTATTAAATTTTGTCATCGAAAATCATAGCGAATAAATAAATAATAAGAAGAACTGAAAATATTTGAACAATAAATATACGTAACAGTAATAAATGTAACGAAAACATTGTTGAGTAGGAACAACTTGAGAATAAGAACTTCATATTTCTGGCGTAAAAAGTTAATCAACTGGGAAGTAAGGCAATACGTTTTTTACTCCGCTATTGAGAGGATTCCCGACGCAGGTCGTGGTAGGGAAATTGCTCAAAATTTTAGAATATGTGGGAAATTTCAAGGATCCGACTCTTGAGAATGAAATCACGACATTAGGGAAAAAGTTTCTTGGGGCACCAGCTGATTCTTTTATCATTTACCAACCCTCGCGAAAGGCTTTGAGAATGGTTCTTCTGAGCTTAGGAGTTCTGCAATTTTTAGTCCAAGATTTTGAATTTCGAACTTTGGATATCATTTTTGAAGTTAGCGACCCAGTGAACCCCTCTGTACTTATTTCTCCGGAAAACAATTCATAGTTTTGGAAAATCGTCCATTGGGTCTGCCATTTTCAATTTTGGATCTTTTATATCATTTTTGACATCGGCTACCCAAAAAACGCGATAGTTATACTCAAGACATAATAATTAATAACTTTTTAATTTTTGCCCAGGATTTGAGGTCTTGAACCACGGTGCGTCAAGGCATTCCAAACAATCAAACATATAATCATACTATATTGGTAAATTTATGCATGAGAGAATCTATATAATAGAACAAAAGTTTAACCTGACAACGTAAAATTCAAGCTTTTTGGATATGCGTTACTTGTGACTTCTGTGCGGATTTGATCATCTTTGTTAAGAAAAATTGCCACTGCATTTCGACGATCTCCAGTAAAAATGAGAATGTAATATTGCTTGATGAGAGCTGAACATTATTATTAAAGTTTTGTTGATTGAACTTAGCTCTTAGTAATTCTCTGATACCACGCACAAGCACTTGGTTATGATTTAGGTTGGTTTTTTATATGTGAAGAAAATTGCATGAAATCCTTGAATACATGTCCAAAATTTAATGAAAATCATTCAAGATGTATCCTTTTTTTCGGTGTTTACTTACGAGTCAATGTATATCTTGGTAGCTTCTTCTGAGCCTTTTTGATGGGGATAAGCCATGCAACGGCGACGCCACGCTTGAAAAACCAGTTTCCGTCCGATCACTGAAGTTCGGCAGCGTTGAGCGCGGTAATCACTTGGATGGATAATTATCCGAGAATACCGCTTGCTGTTGGCATGTTGGCGGGGGGCTGGTATCTTCCTTGTACCGAACCTAACCGATTATTACGTTTTACGAGTTCCAATTACCCCGCAAGATTTTATGACCCAATGATACAAAAGGTTCTTATGTGATATATATTTAATATCCACCTTTTCTTACGATACTTTGCTCATTGCCAGGACAAAACTGTACATCAAACGATGTGACCAGAAAATTTCCGAAACACTTTCCTACATTCTGAATATTTTCAAAAATATTTTAGAAGAACATATGACAGGTTTCCAAGAATTTTTGATCAGATATAGGGAATTCTACCTAGTCTACGAAAATTACAAGTGAATTCAAACAGATCGGAATTTTTGTATATAGGGGAGAAGCGGGTAATGCGCCGCAGTCGCTTTTACCCAAATTCACGTACTTCAAACGAGTGAAGTTAGGTTCAGTACATGCGTTTATAAATGGAACTTCGTATAGAGAAGGAATTAGGGTAATGGAGTTAATCATTTAATTTTTAGGATGAAAAGATTGTTTTCGAGTGTTTACGGTTTTCCTCATCTACTCTCACACGTGTGAAAAAACAACTACTGCTTGCCGGGATTTCCTCCAAACGTAGTAGGACAATGTTATTATTGATTTCTTGACTTTTTTGAAGGATTCCATGTATCACAAATAAGTAAAGTTTGTTGAGATTCGCACGAAAGGTCTCATTTCGATACGATTCACAAGCGACCCAGTCGGAAATTTCCGAGTTACGCCAATACTCACAACAGGCGCAGTGCTGCGCCCGTGAGGGCTAGCCACAGCTGGCTGGCCAGTACGGGGCT
>WSXT02000985.1:0-15133 GCA_011762715.2 Neuroterus valhalla
CTCGCTTCGCTCGGGAAAGCAACTCCACACTCGTCAGTAATCTGCGCCATTCGCCACTCGCCATGTAATATACTATTTCACCTTTCACGACCTTTTTTTCAGTTCTTCTCTCCAGTCAACAAACAGTAATATCCTGCTCGCTTCACATGACTCTAATCCGACATTTTCCACCCTGTGTTAAAGAATATTATTTTCAGTAATCTTACGTGTATAAGCACAGGGGGAGCGCGTGATGAGCGGTATGGGGTGTTTCTAAAATCTCTTGAACATGCATGACATCATATGTGAACGCTCCTATTGCACAATTCTTTTCACACCAAATGAAAAAATAGATGGAAGGAAATAAGACAACAATATTTAACCTATATTTTTTTTAAGCCAAATATTCAAATATTCCGATTAAACGGAAACCTCACTTCCAGAATTCTTCTTAAGGAATGTCTATTTTTCTTCTAAATTCCATTTAAAATATCCATTTTCAAACAACGCTTCACGAGATCGTGTTTTCACTTGATCGGATTATGTATTCCTTTTTCCTTTCATGAGATATGACCTCAGAATAGACCAAATAGTCTAAAGAAGTGAAACGAAAAAAGTTGAAGAGCTGGAACTCGAAGGGACCAGCAACTTGTTTTGCCCAAAACGTTCAGATAGGCGCCCTATCAAATCTTAAAAACCCTTGAGCTGATTATATTAAAGTCACTTTTCTTATCAACAAGGAACTGAAATTTATTATTATTATTATGAATATAATAAGCTTTCTAATGAGCCCTCATCGAACTTTCTATCAACAGTACTTTATTAAATAAAAATTTCTTAATTAAAATGGATTTTTATTGCTTGAAGAAATATATGTCAAATTTTTCTGTATAGATCCATTAAGTTGCAGGGGCCTAATTATCAAAGAATTTTTTCTAGTATTGAAAATTAAAAATTGGTCGTTCGGGGGGTGAGAGGATGTTTGTATTAACAATTACATTTTGAAAAGTTTCAATTTGGGTCAGTGCTCTTTTAGTAAATTACTGAATTTGAGTAAATGAAATGGTCATATATTGATTTAGTGCTTGGGTGGATAATTTACTCAATGAACAATACAAACTATAATATAGCCTCGGATGACAGGACTGCCACTTTCATTATCGGACCGCGTGCCTCCGGAAAAGTTTCAGGTGACGAATGAAGACTGGGTGTGTGGAATGCCAGAGGTGTAAGTGATCTAAAGGGAAAGGATTTGCGGGATACTATGCGCGTAAGGAAGCTAGATATTTTGTGCTCTTTGAATTTAATAATGTGTGTGCTGTGAACAGGGAAGTTCCGAGTGAATAAACTGAACTAAACTAAACTTTGGGAGGTCTTGGAAGAATATGGAGTGACTGGGTGGCTTCTGAAAGCAATACAAGCAATATATAATGGTACCAAAGCATGTGTGAGAGTAAATGGACAACTGAACCATAACATAAATTATTTGCATTTCCATTCAAATTATTTTCTTTTAATCAGAGAATTTATTTGGAAATGAAATCCTTTTTTATTTTGTCGACGTAATAGAATATATAGCCATAAAATAGGGTTATAATTTATGTTATTTTGACTTGATCCCATAGAAAAAAATGGATCAGGTGTGTTGAGTTCCACTTCAGAAGGATATCCCGCAGGTTTCATATTTTTCCCTTTTGCGTCTTAAGATATTCGAAGAAGAAGAAGGAATGTATAACCAAGGCGACAATTTGTACTAGCCATATTTATATGATAAGGTGTGACATTCTCTAACTCTTCAATCAAAATTATTACTATTAGGGACATATCTTCTTCAAAATGTTGGATTTTAATTTTTTATTCCATAATGACGGAAAAATATCAAATTAAAAACCTCAAAATTTGACATTTCGTAGCAGTATTTTATAAATGCTTTTAGTACCAAAATTATTACTCATATAAAAATATATTGTTACTACATGCAAGTTGAATTTATAAGTAATAATATAATTTTATTATGATTCTAATTATCATAGCTTTCATAAAAAATAACAGAATTTTCTAACGCAGCAAACGCGCCATTCGCTAAGTGCATCCAATTAATAAAATATCAGTTTCAAGAAGGGAATCAAATATTAACGCTTATGATTAATGAAATTCGACTCAGAGAACATCCAGGAACCATTTACTCCATACTCTTCCAAGACTTCCCAAAGCCTTGCTCTATCCACCTTGTGAAAAGCTTTTTCCGGATCAACAAAAGCACAAGAAATTTCAAACTTTCTTCTATGATTGGTCTCTAGCTGAATACTGATCCGCACATGACTCCCTGGCATAAATCCACATTAGTCTTCCCAGTTCTTTCCCTTAGTTTAGTTTTGATAAATATTTTACCTGCGGTACTTAACAGGTTAATCGCTCTATAATTAGTACGATATCCTCAATTTCTCTTTTTGTTGCAGATTAGAATGATAATCGCCCTTCTCCAATCATTTGGAACTTCATTTTTCACAGCACATATAAATTTACTCAGTCGCACATACAAGCATCCGCCACTGCTTTCAAGCATTTTAGCGGTCATCCACCCCATCAGTCTTGTCATTCTTCAGTTTCTTGATTACGCATATAATGTCGTCGACACGGCGTGCCTGAACGAGAAGTGAATCAAATTCTCTTGAACAACTCAGGTCTTTGCAGGATCTTCGAGAAGAACATTGATAGCGATGTTCTGTACAAGAATGAAAATATTCCGTCGAGTTCCTTGAAAATAAAACTGATTTAAAGGTTTTTTTATACCTCTTTTTCACTCATTTGGTAACTGAAGCAACTTTCAGCTGTTTTTTTTTTTATTCAAGTACTTCATTCACACCAAATATTGCCATTTATCTGTTGTCGTTAACCCGTTTTACGACGTTGTAATTTTTTTTCATAAATTGTGTAATACCAGATCTTTTTTACCTTTAAGAAAACTATGTAGCCGTTTAAAAATAGAATAGCGACATCGGAAAAGCGGAAAAATGTTCTGTAAATCAATTTCTTTGGCCCAAAAAAATTAATGTAGAGATTGACTGATATGGCATTTTGAAAAAAAATTGTCTAATCTTCTGTGTCACCGGTGTTATGCTTCGTGGCCCGCCCTCATAAACATAAAACCGGCAGGAACTGATTTTTATAGGAATAATATCTTCACACGCTTAGCTGATAGCACTTTTTACTGGGATGAGACATTGATTATGTATACTTCTGAGAATAAAATTCATGTACCTTTTCAACTGCCGAAGCTATGTGAAGTGTTCAAAAATCAGTTCTTTGGAAAATGTTGGTTACGGTTACAGTCAACTTTGCCAAATACGCACGATTTAAATGTATCTTTTAACACTAAATCCACTGCGGCCCTTACCTATGTGATATCTCGAACTGCTCTTGATAAAATCAAAAAAAAATAGAAAAAAAGGTTGTGAGAATACAATTTTTTGGGAACATTATACTGAGATAAATATGAACTCTTTATTGTTCGAATAGGGATTATTTTCTCCGTTCCCTACGGGGAACCATTAGAAAAGAGGTTTACAGTTCCTGAACTCTGTTCCCAAGATACATGACATAGAAACCACCCGTGTCTTTTCCGTTCAGAATTTGACTATTCATGCTTATTCAAAGAAAAAAATTTATCTTGAATTCAATTCAACTTTTTGAAATTGCCTGAAAACTGAATTAAAATTATATTTGCAGCAACTTCAATGGGATTGGCTGAATTCTTGGTTATTCAAAAGAATTCATGGAAATTGATGGAAATTCATGATTCATGTGAAATGAAGCTAGTTTCACATAATTCGAGCGGCTTCGAGGGAATTTGAGTAATTCGAAGAGATTCAGATTCAAATTTCCAATTCAAAAGATGATGGTTTCTGCGTCATGTATCTTATGAACAGTCACTACTAGAAATATAAACGTTTTCCAGATGCTTTCTCCGTTGAAAGAAGGAAAGACTGCTCGCTCCGCGGGCACATTCTCATGGCGTCATTCGGATCTCGCGCTTCGCGCCAGATGATGTATTAACCTCGCGCTACGTGCTCGGTCTGATTTTCACCTCGCGCTTCGCGCTCGGCTACATCCGTGCTTGATTCGCTTTACAGTGTAATTAATTTTACTTAGGGCTGTACTGGCCTTAAGGAAAACATTCTCATTGCAATACTCGCCACCGATATTCACATCTCCCATAGTTTGGCTACCAAATTGAATTTTTCATTGTTCAAAAAGTGTTGTCATGATAAAAACAAAAAATGTACTCCTTATTGGGAAATACAGCATTTGAACACCTTTTTTACACCTTTTTAAGATGAACAATTTTTCTATATTTATTATTTCTTCTTGTCTCTTATTGTTTGGCTGAAAAATGGTATTTTAAATTTTTCACGATATAAGCAAAAACTACGAAAAAAGTGGTTTCAGAAATTTGTTTGGTTCTTTTCAAAATTAACAATTTTGGTATGTAACATTTTGTTGCACCTTGCATAGTTTGAGCGGAAATGTGCATTTTTAATTTTTTAAAAAGCTATTTCGATTAATAAAACCTGAACCATTGGTCAAAAACTCGTCTTTTCTTTTCCGGCCTTAGAAAATGTGCCAAAACACAATCCAATAAGATAATTGTTTCGAAAATTATCAAGTCTATAGATTACAGACTACAGGCAGGCAGACACGTTGGTAAAAATCGTTTTTTTTTTACTCGAGGGGTCTCAAAACGTGGAGATTTTATTAAATCCGCGAAAGTAAATTTTCACGTAAAACCAATGCCTGCTCATTCAGAATGGGAATATAAAAGTGGTAATATTTATCTCAGTAAAATGTTTTAGAAAAATCGGCTCTGTGAAACGTTTTTTCTCAGTTTTTTTTCGAAATGATCTCAAAAGCAGTTTGAGCTATCACAAAAGTAAAGAGAGTATTGGAATCCAGTGTTGAAAAATACATTGGAACAATCTTCTATTTGTTATCAAAAGAATATCTACATCCATTTATAAAGCGAGATGTGACTTTCCGAGAAGAAAGATTTGGAAAAACTCAGCAACTTGATGTGCAGGCACAAAATGGAGGTCGGAATAGTATTCAGCACGTAAAGCTGCTTAGGAAACGATACCTTGCATTCCATGGACATGAAGGTCGTATTTTGTTGTGCAGTGTTATATCTATAAATGTTTACAACCTGGAACCTCGCCTCGCCCAAGATACTACTGAAAGCATAAGCAGAGAGTCCATTTTGTAACTAGGAGCGCACTTGACTACTTTTGCTGAACATACAAAATATCCGCAAATACTTTGAAATGTCTTTCGTCACTTTTCTCATTTTCCCCCATGACATACGAAACTTAATCTTACGATCCCACTGATACCGAAAATTCATTTCCCACCAAAATGTTATAGAAACATCTCTACTTCTATGTCGACTATTTTACACGTAAAATGCATAGAGAGCGTTAACTTTGGAAGGCTCTGCTTGTGGTAATATTATGTACTTCAAGTCTAGAACGTTCAAATGAATAAAATGTGTTGCTGGTGGTTTTGCGAACTAGAAACGGTGCTAAAGCGTTTCTTCAGTTTTGCAGATAATTTAGCGTAATTTTTTTCCTAATCAGTCGATTTTTATGTCTTATCCACAGAGGAAAAGATATCTTACTGAAAAATAACTTTTGAAGGCCTTATCTTCTGTACTTTAGAAAAAAATTCGGAACCAGGGAAGTGTATCCGCATGAGGTGTTCGAGGATCTCGCTAGCTGCCTCTGTCATGTCACCTGTGGTCAACATTAGTACCCTTAGCTGACATGTAGGGTTTTCCTTGAAGGCTGTCTGAAGTTTCGCAGTATCAGTTACATTTCGGATCCCCTGGCAGTGACCCCTCCAGGAGTTCCTCTTAGCCGACTCTATTTCATTTGTGTATCTAGCTACACTACTCGTATACGAGTTCCATTTTCAAGTTTTCCTGGCTCTATTAAATATTCTTCTAGTTTCCTTTTTTAAGGCTGAAGTTTATTATTCCACCATGAAGTATCCTTGTCTTGTTTCCTCATTCTAAGAGGATAATTATCCTTATAAGATTCATGTATGGCTTTGGAAGAAAAAGCCTAATTTATTAGATATAGGAACAGAATTAAAAGTTTCCTGGTGAGTATTATAGTTTCAAAGGAAACTTACGTATCTCTGTACTTTTTTCAAACTCGAGAGAAAAATTGTATACTTTTCAGGAACATTATTTTATCATTTTCAAATTTTAAAATTGCATATTTTGATTCTGATTTTGATCCTGACTTGGTTTAAAACTATATTATTTCTTGTAAGCTTATTGCAATCTTTCATTCTTTATCCAGGTGGAAGCAGTGGAGGTTCAGCTGTAGCAGTTGCCAGTGGAACTTGTTACGCAGCTTTGGGATCCGACACTGGTGGTTCTTCTCGAAACCCAGCTTCTTATTGTGGATTAATTGGTCTAAAGCCCACATACGGTTTAGTCTCTCGCCATGGGTTGATTCCCTTAGTTAACTCCATGGACGTCCCTGGTATAATTACGAGAAGAGTTGACGACGCTTTGTTAATATTAAATGCCATAGCAGGTTCAGATCCTTTGGACTCTACGACCCTGAAGGATGAATATTCACCAATTTCTCTACCTGACAGAATTGACGTTAGTGGATTAAAAATTGGTATTCCAAAAGAATACCGTCCAGCAGAACTCAGCGACGAGGTAGACGACTGTTGGCAAAATGTAGCGCATATGTTAGAGGAAGCTGGTGCCAAAATCATTCCAGTTTCTCTTCCCCATACAAAATTTTCAGTTGTCTGCTACTCTGTTTTGAATCAGTGCGAAGTCGCCAGTAATATGGCACGATACGATGGAATTGAATTTGGATTTAGAGCAGACGAAACTTTCTCCACGGAAGAGCTGTTTGCTAAAACAAGGAGCATGGGGTTCAATGATGTCGTTAGAAGTAGGATCCTGACAGGGAATTATTTTTTGCTTTCGGAAAATTATGAAAGTTATTTTGTTAAGGCGATGAAAGTAAGGCGATTAATAGCGCAGGATTTCGAGGCTGTCTGGGATTCCGGAGTTGATCTTTTATTGACGCCTACTACTCTTTCAGATGCGCCGCTGTATCAATATTTCGTAGAAGCAGATAATCAGACGCAGTGTTCAGTACAGGACTATTTTACACAACCTGCTAATATGGCTGGTTTACCTGCTATAAGTGTACCTATTAGTATCTCTAAAAAAGGACTGCCTCTTTCTTTACAATTGATGTCTCCGATTCTTCAGGAACGTAGATTACTTAGTGTTGCAAAGTGGATTGAAGAAAGTGTACAATTCCCAAAAATTTCTCTTCGCGATTCGAAATTGCTTATATAAGATTGGAGCGTGTGATTTGTAAATAAATTTTTTGCTATTATTTTCCTCGATTTTAATGTCTTTTTTTTATTTTGATAATGTGAATATCTTTAAAACTGCCTTTATATCGTTTATAGTTTGACAATTCTAAGCGATAAAAAATATATGGCTTCAATTAAATTTATAGACGTGAAACCATCCAAACCTGTGAAATTTTTTCATAAAATCCTGAAAAATATAATTATGATTTTCAGTAGATGTCGATGAGATACGTATGAGATAGTCAACTTTAAGTTTCTTCTGGACTCCCCAGTTAGGGAATATGCAGACTGCGGATTACTCAATGTTTTCCCGATGTGGGACAGCGCAGGCGATTAATTTGTCTATCACATGTCATTAGGGATTCCTGAATGCAAGTTGCGTAAAAAAATTGTTCCTTATTCTGAGCTCGGAAATTTAATTTCATACTTAATTGCAAGGAATATCAATATAACACTGTTATATCAAAGATATGCATGTTCCTTCTTCGTGGGAATAACAAAGTATTTTCTGTTCTCCAGGTTCTGGAAGAAGTAAATACATTCCACACCTACTGTTTTATAATAATTATATTCCCTGACTCGTTTTCGGAATTACTATTGTCGTTTCGCTACTCTCCGCTAGATTTCCACCATTTTCAGAGTGAAAAATCCTCCTCACGTACTTTCCTCACGTCCTACCATCATAGCTTTAGTTTCGTTTCTTTGTGCTAGCTGACACAACACATAGAGTCACAATTTTTCATCTCATTTTTTGGACTTCAATTACGGGGAAACATAAACGTAAATGGTCCAGGGATACGGATAGCAGTGATCTTATACGTGACGTGAGGAAACTAAAGATAAAATTGAAAAGTGATCATCGAAGACGTTTGAAAAAGTATGAGGAATCTTCCGATTCTTCGGTGTCTCATGCTTCATCGGAAAATTCTTCACGAAGCACTACGACAACTTCATCAAGAGGGGTATCCCGAAGCCCATTGAGATACTCGCGATCTCCTCCACGATCACGGAGTTCGTCGGAGGCATGATCAAGGTCTCTGTCAAATAGACGCTCTGCAATTCCAAGATCTGGTAAGTTTAGTTTGTGGTTCTTGAGATGGCGAGGCTCATTCAGAAGATGAGATAAGTGCCGATCTGCTCACTGGTTGAGCCTGTGCATGGGTACAGGACTAATCCAGTTGTCTCATTGCAGAAGCCTTTTCTAAGGAGGGAATGGTAAATGATAACTTACAGAATATGGATCATCAAGTTAACGTCGTAGGCAAGATGGCGGAACGATGCAACACATCAGAACTGGACCGGAAGAAGTTAGGTGAGCTGGGAAAGGGTGTGGCCATTTGTGATACGGGAGAGATTATCCTACATCCCGACTTAGTCTCGAGATAGGACTCTCGGCTCAAAAACGGGCTTCCCACGTAGGAAAATGATGAACTACTAAAAAATATCCTCGAAAAGGTAATATTTTTCTCGATGCCCCGGAAGTAGATCCGATTATGCTGTTGTCGATGGGTGAGTCATCGGTTAATGAGGTAAATTCATTGAAAAAGATGAGTAAAAACCTCGAACCACCGCCGTGAGGGAAAACCCCATATAACCAGAAGTCTCACATTTAAACCCGAGGAGCTCTTCCATAAGGAACCAAAAATTATCGTGGGCGAGGCAAAATCAAAACTTGAAATCAAAATAATCATTCCAAAGATCTCAGCAAACAGCATCTCAGCAGACATCCCAGAGACCGCAGTCGTCGAAATAATCAACGGACAGATCCTGATCATCGACACGTCGCGGACGAAAATAGACGTATGTTTTTCAACGCCGTTTGAGAAATTTTTTACTTTTCTGGGAGAAAATTATCCGAAAAACATGCCCTTCAATGTGTGAAGGGATATCAAATTCCGTTCAAGCAGAAACTATGTCGAGCATTCGTTTCCTCTGACCGAAAATTGGTCTGATGGTGAAGTCGTATCTCTGAAAACTGAGATAAATGTTTTTTTTTTTTTTAAAGGAGCGATCAGTCATTGCAAGTTAGAGAGCGGAGAATTTTTATCGAATTTTTATCATTGATGTACCACATTTGAAAATAGAATACGTTCGAACGGCTTGTAAATTAGTTAGTTGGATTGCTTATTGAATGTTCAAACATCGATTATATTGCTTAAATCTCTAGGTTTCGTAATTAATTACGATAAGTGTGCTCTGATTCCTACCAGAAGGCCAGAATTTCCAGGTTTCCAGTTGAATTCGAAGAATCCTACATTAGAATTACCTTCTCAAAAGCAGGAGAATCTTATCTCTCTAATAGATTCCTTTTTGAGGAGAAAGTCCTATGCCATTCGAGAATTTGCCCAGGTTATAGGAAGTCTCATCTTCTTTTGTTTATCAGTACCCTATAGGATGGGTCACTTTAAAGCTTCAGAAGGAGTTAAGTTTCAAGCTTCAATATACACATTCCCTCCTTTTTCGGTGGTTCAAGGATGTATCCTCGTATAGATGGCAGAAAATAAATATGAACTTTGGGAATTATTTGAAGAAACTAGACTATATTTTGATTTGAAACTTTGGGGCAATTTTAATAACAGCTTAAAAAATGAAAATTACAAACACGTTTCTGGTCTCGTACAGAAGACTTGATTTTTTTTCGACTCTGTTTTGCGGACAGCTTCACGTCAGCTACATCTTTCCGAAACATAAAAACAGATTTTTTCAGCATTACAACACTAATACCTCGTCCAATAACCTAGTTTAAAAGTATAATAAATATCACGAACAAAACGGCGAATATTTGGAAAAAAACTGGAAAGAAACAAATTTTCTGTTATTGCAAATAAATAGATAAATAATGATTTTTTACAAAATCGAATAGGTTCACGGACAAGAGAATTCGGAAAATTTGAAAAATCGTCTGTCGAGAAAACGACTCTTGAGCTCTTATAAAGTCAGCGGGACGACTTTTTATCCGAGTGCGCTCCTATCTAACTGCTCCGTCCGCTGAAGGACCTTTAAGAAAATAGTCACAGAAGCAGAGCGGTTTCGAATTTCACTCTAAAATTTTAACAGAGTATACTTGAAATGTTGTACATTGGATTGATGCAACAAAAAAAATCGATTTTTCGATCGATCTATACGGGGATACCCCCTTAAGAACTTTGCAGAAGATAATAACAGACGATGCTTCCGGGATTGTATTTGTTCCCTGGTGGACATCACAACCATGGTTTTCGCTTTTCCAAACTATGTTGATGGGTGAACCACTTATATTTTGTCCAAACGTAACACTGCTTGTGTCTCCTTGACGAACTCGTCATCATCCCTTGTCAGATTCGCTTACCTTGGCTGCAGGGCGGCTATCAGGGAAAGCAATCGACAGAGAAATCTATCAGAATCGACTTCGAGGATTTTAATGGTTTCTTTGGAAAATTCTTCAATGAAGCAGTAGGACAGCGCCCTGAAAAATTGGTGGAACTTCTGTAAAGAACGTGGATTGGATCCCTCTAGTCAAGAAACTAGGAGGGTTATTGGAATTCTCCAGCGAAACTTTTACAGATGAAAATCAGACGATGCTAGTACAAGCATGGCTAGTACAAATCATCGCCTTGATTAAACCTTCCTCCTTCTTCTTCTTTTTCGAATATCACGTGAAAATTAAACTCTCTGTTCTTAAATTGAGTCATGCTGATTTGAGGAAAGCAAACGTTGACTCATGTGACAAGGATTGATCTTTTACAATTTTGTAAAAGTTTCCGTGCATCACGTTGTATTCATGTTGGTTTGGGAAGTAAGGCATGTTGATGAAGCAATGCACTGTCCTCACTTCTGATGTTAAAGTTCAAGCCAAGGGTTGTAGCTGCCTGCTCCGCGGCTATGTAAAGGAACGCTCCTTCCCCACTAATTTCGTAATTCCTGACCATTGCCAGGAAAGGATCTCAACCGCTCGCGATGATATGAACAGTACTTAGGATAATTCGGTTGTATAGGAATTAAAGATTGAGAACTCCGCGTCAGCCTTCACGGCGTGCGATGTATAAGCGCGGAACGAACGAATTGATATGCAAGCTTTCCTTCATATACATCATCTTGCACCTTGAGCTCGTTCTTCGTCCATGGAACCACCCCAAACGAATTGTGTAGAACTGGGACGGCAAGCATGTTAGTCACAGATATCTACACTAATCCAATCCAAAGTCCATACCGATAGCTTCCATGTTGGCGATTCTTCCATGTAGAGCTTCCGCAGCTAATACAGCCGGACTAGACAACTTTTCCTGACACACTGTGCACCTCAGAACGCTTTTACTTTATTTTAGAGGAGAAAATGATCTCTCTGCACTAGCCGCTGTTACGGGGATCGTCAAAAAGATGCGGAAGGCAATGCATGAATTTGGAAACAGAGAAGTGAGATTAGTTCTTTGAAGAGCATTGAGTAACTGTAAAGATTGCACAGTTTCTCCACCAAATTTGCAACAAAAATGGATGTCAACATCTTTACTTCATCCACAATCTCATACTGCAGGTCTGTGGAGTATCTGTTCACCAGTTCAGTTGCTTATTCTTAAATTTCCTCTTCCGAGAAGATGGAAAACTCCTAATGAACAGAGAAACTTTGATATCGGTTAGGCTTGATTTCGTCTTTGATTCTTACGTCTAGGATGACGTAGTACACCTCTCGTTTAAATTTCATATCTGATGCAGCATTTTCTTCTCTGTCATCTTCAGAGTCTTCGTGGTGGACCTTGTCTACCATTTATCTCTCTTCCGCTTGCCATCTCTCTTGGTTTCCTACTGAAGAGATCCATGCCATATAATGTTTTTTTCCATAGTGATCTTTGTTCCAAACTTCTCTTCCATCCTTTATCACGCAGAGCTTGCAACTCTACAACTAGGGTGTTCTGATTCATACATATGACATCAAGCGTTGCCCTTCGCGCCTAAATCACTTTATTTACAATGTCAATAGCTTTTAAAACTTCCAACCAGATTGATGCTATAAGTAAACAATTTAATATCCATACATACTTTTTGAGTCCATTAACATCGTCACGAAATTCCGCTGGCAGATTCAATGATGACAACTCATCCAGTGCTGCTGCCACTCCTGGAAGATGAGCAGCAAGCGGTTTCACGGTGCAAATCCTGTCAATCTCTGTGGACTAGAACTAAATATTGTGTATAATTTCGCTATGACACTAAAAAAATGTGAGGCAGCAAGACAACTCTCAACTGCCTGTACTCCAACAAGGTTGAGAGAGTGACAAGCGCAGTCAGAATAGGCAGGTATAGACTGTTGGCAGCCAGTATTCTTGCCTGAACTCCTCTGCTGGTACATGTCATATTGCTGCCGTTGCCATATCCCTGCTCTCGATAATCTGATAAAGGAATTTCGAATTCCTCCAGCTTTGACATTATAAACTAGGCAATGGCTTTCCCGTTTTTAAGTACAGTCAGTTAATGGCCAGCATGAGTTCTTAAACTTTATAGGTTCCTTCATCTTCATTTGTAAAATTGGGACATCGAAATAAAAATGCAGTTTGTTTAACGTGAGCGGAATCTGGGGTTACATCGACAATCAGTGAAAAATACTTCGCTCTTTCGCGTTCTTGAAGAATACAATCCATTACTTCGTTCGCACAGATAACCACTTTTTTATTTGGAATATCTGCTGATAAGTAATGCACCTGTAATCTGTTCCTAGTTTCCTGAAAGAAGCGTCTTTTAGTAAGAAACAAGGTTACATGTAAAAGTCTTCTTAGAATTTCTTTCCATACTTCTCGCTTATGTTGTGTATCCTTAAAAAACAAGTCACTCAACGAAGTTTACGTTTGTGATTTTCTCTATTCTGTTTTCCAATGAACATAATAATTTTTTGCGAGACACTACTCTCATGTTCCGGGACTTGATCCTGTAGCTTCTTCCACTTTCGTGAAGCAGAATAGCCTTTAGGTGATGCCAACGCTGATGTTTGAACTTGCAGGAGTGTGCTGTAAATTTTGCACAGTAAACAATATAGCCTCCTTTGCTCTGCTCCACACTAACCAGTCACTAAGCACAATCTTACCATTCCCTAGTTTCTTCTTAATAATAGAGATCGGTAGCTAACCACCTATACAATCTTTTGGAAAACACTGGCAAACATTCATGCGATTTTTTGTGTTCAGGGAAGTGTGGAAAGTAGGTGATCTAATATCAAAATATGATTCAATACAAGGGGGTGATAAAGGCAAAAGTTGAGATGCAGAGTGTGCAGAAAAATTACCAATGGCAATGTCATCCTCAGTGTTGAAACTGGGTGATACTTCATCAGAATATTGTTCGATAACTGAGGGTAATGAACAAAAAATTTGAGTTAAAGAAGGTGCAGTTAAATTATCCCTACCATTACTATCCTAGGAAGCTGTTTTTAAAAAAGTTTTGCTGTTAACTTTATCGGCAATGGGGTAGACAGCGTCTTCATGAGGTTTCAGAAGACTCGATGTTGAAGAAAGCTCTAATTTTTGACTTGAAACCGTCAAAAATCAATTCAAAGAAAGTTGAACTCTACGCACAAATACCCAAAAAAGTTTTCATCTATTTAAAAACTTTGAGAACGACTTCTCACAACGAATGCAAACCGAAAAATAAATCCCGAAACAAGTTAAATCCCTGATCTCGTAGGTCTAAAGAATTTCTAATATATCTATATGTCCCTCAAGTAGGCTAGGAATGATACTCAGTGTTACCCAATATACTTTTCTGTTTACAAAACGATCCTTATAGAACATAAAAACGGGAAATGCTTAATGAAATGAGCGCTATTGACTTGTGTTCTCTCTACAAATAATTAAGAACTAAATGTGAAGAAATTCCATCAGGTTTAATGAAACTATCTGAATTACTGAAGTTTAAAAAAAAAACTCAAAATTTCAAGATCGTGGGCCCCCTGCGGAGCCACAGGGTGTTATCCCTCCCTGCTCCCCTCTTGGCGGCCCTAATTATAGCAGGTTTTAGATACGAATAATTCGTTCGAAGTAATTAAACCTTCAATTATCCTATTCACCTGAATTCAGCGAACAAATTTTGGTGGAGCCTATCCGTGTGTATGCGTCAACACAAATTGATTTCAGTGTGAGCCAATCCTGTTTGATTCGCTCAATGTATTTCAGAACTCCAATTCGTCTGAACTCGTCAGAAATTATACAGTTAATGTCTCGCCTATTCAATCGAGTTCGTAAGATTAAATCCACGCGCTGGAGATGAAAGATTTGTTGCAAATATCTATTAAAGAGTCTCGAAGCTCAGTAGTAGCCTCCTAGGCTCATACACTTGAGACCGATGGTTCGAGTCCACGAATTGAGACAAATTGACACAGATTCAGTTCATGCTAACCTAATTTATTTCAGCGGATCAGAAAGCATGATTCGGGCGAACTCAAAAATGTCAATTCACCGCCATTATCTCTAGAGCCACAGTAAGAGTGTTTACAGTATTGTATTACATACGACGTATTAAGCAGTGTATCCCTGACCTAAGTTTAAGGCTTAGATCACTGTCTTTAAATTAAAACTACTATAGGGGTAAAAAGACCATCCAAAAGCAAACCTTGGTTTTACGAAGAGTGCGAACTTTGGTTTGAGGAGCGGTCAAAGGCCCGAATAATCAGCCTTCAAAACAAATTCACCGAAACCCATAGGAAATACATTGAAATCTGTAAAAATACAAGTAGATTCTACAGGCGTAAGAAAAGAGAGTGGGAAAAGAACAAAATACTAGC
>WSXT02000996.1:0-15133 GCA_011762715.2 Neuroterus valhalla
TTTTTGATCAGTGAGTAAATAATACGTAGATGGTATGTTTTGATCTACTGATCTGTGAGTTTATTTGAAAAACGAGCAAATGATCTTTGATCTTTAGCAAAGTTTTTGTGCAGTTAGTTCGAAGACTCTCCTCTGACGTTCTTTATTTGAATCCACGCAGATCCTGTTTCGAATCTTCGAAAGCTAAGTCTCTCAATCCATGAAACTGCTCTGACACAGAACATCTCCCTACTTTTAACATTTAGATTTAGGAACCTCCGATTTTTAAGCAAGCGACTCTTTTTCAATCCTATGGAACCATCCTGGTGTTTTTTCAAATATTCAGAACCTATAGTCCTCTCATTCAAAAACATACTTCCCTATTTTGAACCACTCTGAACCTACTCTCAAATCTCTACATCAGAGGATCTACAGTTGTCAAACTTAAGACTCTACATTGAATCTATTATCATCTACATACCCTCTTTTGGATTTTCTTAAGCCGCAGTCTTCAAATTCATAACTGAACATTGATCCTGTGGAACCTTCCTGACCCTGCTTCAAATATTTAGATTTTAAAACCTTTGGTTTTCTGACTCATCACACTACATTCATTCCGTAAAGTCTCTCTGACCCTGCTTTGAATCTCTAGATAATTTTGACTCTGCTTTGGATCTACAAAATTCAAAACCTACCATTTCAAAACTTAAGACCCTACTTTGATGCTGTAAAACTTCTTCCACCTTACTTCGAATCTTCGGATTGCAGAACGTACAGTTGTCGAACCCAATAATTTCTTCTCATGCCTTGAAGATGTCTGATCTTCTTTCGAATGTTTGATATATTTAGTCTACTAATTTGAGAACATCCTTCCCGATGTATGACCTTCTGATCCCATTTTTATTGTGTAGGACCAACAGTTGTCAAACTCAAGACCCTACTTGGACTCTCTACATTTAGATCTACACAGACCCATTCTAAATTTTCAGAAGCTACAGTCTTCAAATTCGAGAACGTGCTTTGAAACAGTAAACTGCTGAAACTCTCTGTCCCTACTTTGGATCTCTAGATTTTGAAACCTACAGTTTTCAAACTTAATACCCCGGTTTGATACAGTAAAACCTATCTGACCTACTTTTAAATCCCTAGATTACAGAATCTGTAGTTGCCAAACAATAAACCCTATTCCGATGCTGTAAAATTCATCTAACTACACTTCGAATTTTTATATTCCAGAACCTACAGTTGCATTCTAAAGACTTGTTTTTGATCCTTTAAGAACTATCTGATCCTTCTCCGAATCTTGAAAACCTTCAGTCATCCAATTCAAGAACGTACTTTCATAGTAACAAACTGTCCTGATTCAATTTGGCATGATAAAAAGCAGCAGTAGTCCAAATCCAGACTCTTGTTTGACTCTATTTGGTTCGGCTGGCCATACTTTGAAGCGTCATGAGCTACAGTCTTTCAATTAAAAACTGAGCTTTGTTGCTGTGAAACTTCTTGGATCCAGCTTCAAATCTTCCGATTTCATAACCTTCAGTTTCCAAACCCATAACCTTACGTTTACGTTGAAAAACCTCTATGACCTTGCTCCTAATCTCTACATTCTATAACCTCCAGCTGTCAAACTCAAGACCCTTTATCGACTCCATTTCGATCTGCAGACCCCACTCTAATCTTTAGAAGCTATATTCTTCAAATTTGTAATTTAACTTTGAAGCTGTATAACCTTTCTGAACCTGATTTGGATCTTAAGATTTCAGAACCTAAAGTTCTCTAATCCAGAACCCAACCATGTAAAATTTTATTTACTAGGAATGGAAAGTATTTCGTCATAGGTGAAGTTTGGGTTTATGTGACTCGAACATTCGTGTATCAGCCAACTATATTTATCAAACAAGGGTCGAAAACCTGAATCGACTCCAGTTTTATCTGTAAGCTCTACTTGGAATCTTCTGACACTTCAGCCTCTCAATTCAAGAGCCTGCTCTGTGCTTTGACGCAATGAAATCTCTGTAATACTGTTTTAATCCATCAAAACCTATAGTTATCAAATCAAGGGCTTACTTCAAGTCCATCTTAATCTGCAAGATCTAGACATCTCAAGATTCTTGACTCTTGCAATTCAAAACACTAATTTGGCGCCATGAAACTTCCTTCGACCATCCTTTAGGTAAATGTAGATCTTCAGGAGCCATAGTTCCAAGATGAGGAACCCTGCTTTGATGCTGTAGAACCAATTTGACCCTACGTGAATCCTTGGACCCAAGAGTCGTCAGCCTTAAGGCCCTACTCTAACTATACTCAAATCTACTTGTCCTTTTCTGAATCCACAGAAGCTACTGTCTTGCATTTTAAGAACCCAATCTGAAACTAGAAAACCTCTTTCATGTATCTCCTAATTCAAAAGCCAAAACCTTGTAATTTGAGAACCCACTAAGACGCTATAAACATCTCTGGTCCAATTTCAATCTTTAAAACTTACAGTCTTCAAACTTAGGAACATACTTCAAAGCTGTATCATCTTTCTAAAACCTATTTTTAACCAATGAAATATATGATTGCTAAAGTCAGGACCTTACTTCGAATTAATTCGTATCTATACGGTCTACTTCTCATCTGAAGAAGCCACATTCTTTTGATGTTAAACTGTACTTCGATACTTCGAAATTTTGGGGTCCCAGAACCTGCAGCTGCCAAACTTGAGGCTCTACTTTGGTTTTATAACATCCTTCAGACCCTTCTTCGAAGTTTTGGATTTTACTGGCTTTTATTTCTAGCGAATAGTTTTAAACTGTCAAACATCCATGATTGTTTTCTGAATCTTTGGAACCTGCAGTTGTCAAAATAAAGACCCTAATTTGACTTGATTTCAATCGACGAGCCCTATTTTGAATCGTCAGATTCTACAGTGTTTCTATTCAAAAGCTCACTCTGAAGCTAGGAAACCTTTCTTATCCTATTTTGAATTATTTGAAGCTGCAGTCTTCCAACAAAAGAAACTACTTCGATGCTAGTAGATCTCTCCAACCCTACTTTGAATCACAAGAACCGATAGTTAGCCTTCAAATTCACAACACTAATCTGACATTGTAAAATCTCCTCAGACCCTGCTTTCATTATCCAGAAGTTACAGTATGTAAATTTGGAACACTAACTTGATGCTGCACAACTTATTTGGCACCATTTTCGAATCTTTAGAACCAAGAGCTGTCAAACTCAACATCCTTCTCTGACTTTTATCAATTTATAGGCATTATACCAAATATACAGAAGCTATAGTCTTCTCATTCAGTAAATTACTCTGAACTTAGGAAACCTCTCTCTTGCTTCTACTTCGAGAATCAACTCTGACGCCCTAAAACCTATCTGATTCTACTTTGGGTAATCGAAATGTATAGTTTCCAAATTCAGGATCATACTTCAACCACATTACCACATCAAACTCATTACTCAACTTTGATGCTGCAAAACTTTTCTGATTCTTTCCAGAATGATAAGAAATAACAGTTGTCAAATTCAATGCACTTCCTTGAAATAAGGAACCTCTTGACGCCTTTTCTAAATCTCTGGGAGATGCAGTCTTCCAATTTGAAAACTTTCTCTGAAACACTAAAATCTCTTTAACACCATTCTAACTTCTTAAAATATAATTGGAGTTGGTAACAATTGTTACACTCAAAACACAATAAAACCTCTTGAAACCTATTTTCAATCTTTCGAACTCTTAGTTTTTAAACACAAAACCCTACTTGGGCGTTGCGAAACCTCCGTGACTCTCATTTAAATCTCTGTCATTTACAGCTACCTAACTTAAAATGCTTCATATACAGTGTAGAACTTCTCGAACCATGCTTTGAATCTTCAGAATTTACGTTTGTCAAACTGAAAACCCTACTATTGCACCCAGTTAGACACTTCTGACACTGTTCCTAATCTCTTGAACCTTAAGATATCAAACTCAAAACACTACTCCCACGTTGTGGAACCTATTTTGGATTTTTAGAACCTACAATTGTAGACCTGAAAAGCCTAATTTGACGCTGTTGAACCTTTACTCTAATGCTGTCTCTATTTCAAATCTTTTGAGGTTTCAGTTTGTGAAATGAAAACTCTGCATCAAATTTTTGTTACGTATTTTCTGCAAATCAAATCTTCTGAACTATTCAAATTAAACATTGATCTTTTACTATTTAACAAGAAATGTTGGGCATCCTTATTCTTGTTTGGAACGATTGAGGCAATGGAGAAAGAAGGAGCAATCAGAAGAAAACTGCTTTTTTAACCTGTTTCAGAAAATTTTGGGTCTTTTTGAATGTTACTTGGCTCTTTAAGAGTTACGCTTACCCCTTAAGGGATTATGGCTCAATAATATAAAAAAACTTTTGCTAATGTTGAAACATGATCGATTCTACAGTGCTTCAAAGTAAATAGTAAAAGAAAGAACCTTGAACAGAAATCAAACTTAAAATGATTCACTAGCTCTCATACGTATTTCAGAGACACCAGTAGACATGATAAATTCTACGAGTTGCAGGTGAAAATTATTAGTGTTGCATCAGCAGCATACTTTTAGTGAATCTTTTAGTTGCTTCCATTCAGAACTGAGGAACGCAGGTCCAGCTGTCAACGCGTTATAAAATATTTTTTTGCAGGTACCATGTCCTGGCGGCTCCCGGATGCGGCGTCATTAAGCTTTCTCCTGTCCTTCTTCACGTCTCCTATCTCAACGCATCGTTGTGTTTCTTGTCTCACAGACATATCAAATGTATCGAACTTGACTTCTATACTATAGATAGGCTTTCTTCATCACATCCCTGAAAGGTCATTAACCCAGCAGCGATAATTACATAAAGCAGCTCAAATCGAGTCAACTCTAATGAGTAATGATCTATCACCACCTCCAGCTATCCCTTTCGCCCTTCTCCATTCTTGTGTAGATACATATCCATGTTTCTCAGACAAAGAACGATCATTATCTGTATAATATCCAAAGGTCCATTAACTATCTAATGTTATATTTTAAGGTTATTGATGGCTAACGGATCGATTCATAATTTTGGTGTAAAGTATAGAGTATTAATTATCTTATTATGGTTACGACCGAGTTTGGACGGAGGAACACGTGATTTATATTTTGTTTTACGAAATGAACTTTATCACAGAACACGATTTTCATTCCTCAACTGTATGATGAAAAATAGGAAAAAGCTTTGTTTCTTTAGGGGAGGGCTGTCGATAAACCGTACAAAACAATTTTTATTGTTAGTCTTCGGAGGAGTTATTGGACCACGAACATCTGAATAAGCAATAAATATTGGACGTTTAACATGATCATTGGGTATTGTTAGATAAATCTCTTAGTTGCAGTTATGGAAGCTCCGTTTTTCGCTATAGAAATTTTTGATAGAGGCTGGAATTCGCTTAAGTTTCTTTTTGAGTCTTCCCTGTTTACAAGATGCCACGATGTTCCTGATCTCGTTGGATGTTGATTGTTCCTCTATATGAACAGTTTGAACTGTCTCATTTCTCTCATTAGGGTATCGCGATTACCTCTTATAATGGAAACATTTTACCTTTATAGGCCCTTTCATACCACAACAATGACATTCGATATTGTTATATTTATTTGAATCAAATTTCGCTTTTCTTTTACGATGATAAATAATAATTCAGTGAACATATCATAAAAAACTGTAAAGTTTTTAATAAGTGGTGTAACGCCATGAAGCTTTATTCCAAGCAATTTTTTCTGTAGGGTCAATTGCATAGCAAAACTTTTTCTTTCATAGATGGAATCCAGATTGAGTAGGATTTCTCTCGCAGTATCGTTTGTTTTCGCAAGTACTTCAAGTTCAGTTAAGTAGGCCTTGATGAGCATTTTTATTCACTATATCTGGTATCGTCAAAGACGTTAATGATTCTCTTTGCTCTCAGGTTCTCCATTGTCACTTACATTGAGTACCAAGCACTTCATATTGCATCAGTACACATTGTTAGCTGGAACCATAACCTACCAGATGAATGTTTATGAAATTCTTCTCAAATTGGACTTCAAACAAATAATTTCTTCCAGGATGCTTGGAAGGTAGGTCTTCATCAATCGGAATGCGTTTTTAGCCTAAAGAAGGAACGTGACACAGATTTTACATGCATACATCACACGCATTGAAATTCATTATTGTTGTTTGCATTATAGAAATAAAACAGAGCTTTCGAGTCCCCATATCTATTCTCTAAGAATTGACAATCCTAATCTAACGTGCGCCGGAAAAGTTACACTGTTGTCCTCGAGATTTCCCAAATCTTTTATGATATCCAGAATAGGGTGAGGAGACTCGCATAACTTATATTGGAACTCGCTCTTTCTAGTCCGGCGCAAAAACCTGATAGCTGAGCATGAGCTTACGATTAATGACATGTTGATTAATGATTAATGACACCATTGGCTTGAGTTTCTTAGATCTTTTTGCAACAATTTCGCAACTTGAATTGCTCTAATCACATCGAATAATTCAATATCATCTGCGTCATTTAAAAATCTTACAAAGGTCATGTACCTCGCAATATATTCATAAATATGGTTCAAAGATCGGTCCAATACGTAAACCTTGAGTTTACGTTATCTCGATTGATATAAAACCTTTTTTGCAATCATTGTTACTGTAGTCCTAGTCTGCGATTCCACCAAATTTAGAGTATAACTTCACAAAGAATCCACGATCGTGATGTGTTATGATTCTTGATAACATCTTCATTATCTTTCTCTATCCGGCATACTACATCTCCCATCTTTTACATGGTGATTCCACTATGGTCAACACCTCAACTTCATCTTCCTTTTAAAGTTATGTTTTTTATGCTAGCATATATGGTGTATAATTCATCTCTATAATTTCTAGACCAAAAGCTTAAACAGAAACAACGTCTGTATTTCCAAATGTCAATGAACTATGCGTTGAACCGATTGGCGTAGAACCTGTTTTAGAATGATTATAGCTTTAGTCCAAGTCTACTATTCAAGCGAATTTAGAGTGTACTACTACAAAGCATTAGCGCTCGAAGATCATTCATGATATTAGGTAGGTACGGAAGTAGCGGGTCATGAGATCGATTGATGAGAGATAAATTGCCGCACTCTTCCTCCTGACGCAACTACGAAAGCCTCTGCGATCGCGAAGATGTACACTTTCAAACGGGCCGGCTCTTGACTAACTTTATGATTAATGAACGCCTCCAGGCAGGCTGCATCAATTTTACTGAAAGCAGAACGATACTCCCGTTTTACAATCGGAAAAAAACTTATTCCAGGTACTCCGAAAATAGATTTATTCCGAAGATGAATGAAAACTTTCTATGAATTTTGAACGAGGTACTAAGAACATAAACATCCTAATGATTATTTTTCTTGATTTGGTGTACTATATCTACAACTCACACATAAAAACTAAAGTAGAAAATATGTTGGATCCCATGGGGAATATTTTTTATCACACTTATAACACTGGAAATGCTCATTGTGGTTTCTTTTCGTTAATGTGTCATAGGTGTTGCAACTTGGAACAACTAAGAATTCGTGGCCTGGTCAGCAAACAATGTTGCCTATTCTTCTCAATTTCAGCATTTTACATCAAAAACTTGAAATCAGCCTGATCATATTTTCTTAAATTGGTATTCTATGTCCAGTTACGATCAATCTAAGTTGATATTCCCGATGAAATACATATAATAACTCTATTAAAACCTCCCACAGGACTCGTCTATTTTTTACTATTATCTACATTCTTAAGGTGAATAAACCAGTATACATTGCTGTACACAGATGTGAAGTCACATCAATTTCCGAATTTTTCTCGAAACTCTGGAGATATTCGAAAATTAAAGATTTCTCTAATTGAGATATGGAGAGGGATCTTTCCGAAAGGTTTGAAAATTACAATATCTGATCTTTAGTCTTGATGAGAGTACAAACACCAATTAGAAGGATTGAAGAGTATGCTCAATCGAGGAGTAATATCGAAATGATGTTGAGGTGTTGACAAAGGCACAATCATTAAATGGAAGATTAAATACCTATAGTACGCAGAATTGAGAAAATAATCGAGATGTTGTTATAATACACACATAGTATGCCAAATCAGGAAAAATATTCAAAATAAAATTGAGGTGTTGGCCACGGTATGAACATCAAGTAGAGAATAATTTGATGTATACATCATGCCGAATCTGGAACCATAATCAAGAAGAAATTCTAAGATCTTTACCGGGAAAACAACAACGAATGGAAAGAAGAACCGATAGAGTACGTCAAATTAGATGAACTAATCAAGATGGTGTGGAGTTGCTGAATATCGTACAAACAGTAGGTAAAGGATATATCGGAAATAGTCTTTCAAATCGATGGAAGATATGAAAATGATATTCAGGTGTTGAAAAGGGGACAAGCATCAGAAGAAAGATAAAAGAGGTATTGTATAATAGATTAGGGAACAAATGTAAGGTGTTGTTAAGAAACAAAAATAGTATACCGAATTAGGGAAAATAATCAAAATGCAATTGGTATGCCGGCCATGGTGTAAACATCAAGTAAAGAATAAATAAATACATAAATCCTTCCGAATATGAAAGCATACTTGAGATGAAATGCTAAGATCTTTACTGGAAAGCAACAACAAGTGTAAAAAGGAAAAGATAGAGTACGTCAAATTAGACAAACTAATCAATATGGTGTGGAGGTGCTGACCGTCGTACAAAGATGAGATGAAAGATTAAACAAGAACAGTTTGCCGAATCAATAGAAAATGTACAATGACGTTGAGGGGTTGAAAAAGGGACAAGCATCAGATAGAAGATGGAATAGGTATTATTTGATAGATTAGTGAACAAATCTAAGATGTTGTTAGGGATCACAAATAGTATACCAAATTAGAAAAAATAATAAAAATGCAATCGGCATGTTGGCCATGGTATAAACACAAGGTGAAGAATAAATGAATATATATATATATATATATATATATATATATATATATACATAATTCCAAATCTGAAAGCATGATAATTACGAAATTTTAAGGTCTTTACCGGAAAGCAGCAACAAGTGGAGAAAGGAGCAGATAGAGTACGTGAAATTAGACGAACTAATCAGGATAGTGTGAAGGTGCTAAACGTCGTACAAACATGGGGTAAAAGATAAAACAGAAATTGTTCGTCAAATCAATGGGAAATGTGAATGCGATGTTAACGTGTTGAAAAGGGTACAAGCATCAGATAAAAGAGGTATTGTACGATAAAATTGGGAGAAGTGTAAGATGCTGCTAGGAAACACGTATAGGTCGTATAGTATGCGAAATCAGAAAAAGTAAACAGGATGGTGTTAGCCTGCTGAACACGGTACGAACTTCGAGTATGAGATGAAAAAAATTCAGAATGGAAAATCAAAATACATGATCAAGACGATTTCTTGAGATCGTGATTTAGGGAAAAATGTGAAGTGAAGGACGAAATGGATATAGTTTGTAGAATGAGAAAAAATAATTATTATAATGTGAAGGTGCTGGCCATGGTACGAACATTAGGTAGAAGATGGAACAGAAATAGTATGCTGAATGGCTAAAAAATATCGAAATAATGTTAAAGTGTTAACATTATGCAGAAAATTTTATGCATAAGAGGTATTCCAAGAGGGAATTCGGAAATTGCCATATGGTCTGGATGACGTACAAATATCTAAAAAATTTCATCACCTAATTGGGAAGGCGCAGTAGTTCTTTGTTAGGCACAAAGGGAAACGGAATGATGTATAAGAACTGATCAAGATGACCAAAACGTGGATCCTAGAATAAAATTGTATGACAATCAAGATGATGTTAGGTTTTGAACCAGGGTACAATAAAAATATAATAGATACAATATGCTTAATCGAGGAGAATTATCAAGGTGATGTTGATGTGTTAACCACGGTACAAAAATAAAGTAAAAGATGGAACAGATATGTAATGCTTCATTGGGAAAAATGATAAAATTGGTATTGAGAAACAGAGTATTGACCACGGTACAAATATCAGGCGAAAAATGGAACAGATAAAGTATGGTAAATTGAGAAGAATAATCAAGATGATGCAGGTGTTGACTAGACGTACAATTTCGTTTCTATAATATAATCTTACTTTTCTTTATAATCTGCATGATTTTCAAATCCCTATCTTGGACTTATAAGACTAGAAATCATCGTTCGTAAAATAAAATCGGCGCCGAGATTCAAGTACTAACTGCACAATCTTTTTCTCTGGAGGAACATGTAGCTACGCACATGCTCCAATGAATTGGAAAGATTATAAATTACAGCACTGGCAACTGAAACAGCGGGTCTTATTTAGAGTGCAAACATCGCGTGAAAGATAGAAAAGATCAAGCATGCTAAATAAAAAGAAATAATTATTGTGATGTAAAGGTGCTAATCATAGTGATAACATTTTGTGGAAGATTGAATGGAAATAGTTTTCCAAATCAGTAAATCATGTCAAATTCATGTTAAGGTGTTAGCAAGGTCTCAAACATTAGATGAAAGATGGAATGAGATGCCGAACCAAGAAAAATAATCGATATGTTGCTCGCGAACACGTATAGTATGCCAGATTAGCAATAAAAATCTATATGGAGTTAAGGTCTTGGACACGCCAAAAACATTGAGTAAAATTAGGAACAGATGCAGTAGGCTAAATCGACAAACATTATCAAGGTGATATGTTAAGGTATTTACAAGAGCAAATAAGGTAGAAGATAGAGCAGTTTTAGAACGTCAAATCAAACAAAAATAAACAAGATGATGTAAAGGTCCTGACCCAAGAAAAAAAATTGAGTAATTAACAAAATAGATATGAGCAAAATCGAAATAATGATAAGCTATTGATCACGGTGACAATATCACCTGAAAGATGGAACAGATATGGTATGCTTCATCGAGGAAAATCATCATGTGAGCGCAATACGCGCCTATTCAGAAGCTGGAGCAAGAAGGTGCCGCTTCAAAAAAATTAACAAGAAAATTCCGATTGAATAGAATAGCCAGAAAGGTGCTACTCGAGCAGAATAGGATGGAGCGTTCCTATTCAGAAATGCAATTTTGTTACTCAGATTCACGTTAATAGCAAAAGCATTACTAAGAAACAAATTATTTTAAAAATGACTTCTTCTTCTTCCATTTTGCTGCCAAACATAGAATTCATTGAGGGTATGATAGGTGCATAGATTCATTGTGGTATTGAGTATTGAGGTATTGACCACCGTACAAACATCAGGCTTAAGACTGAATATATAAATAATGCCAAATCGAGATGAATAATCGAGATGATGCATGTAAAGACCATACGCACAAAACTTGGTTCCAGAATAGAATCTTATTTTTATTTGTAATCTGCGCCAGTTTTATATCCATATTTCGGGCTTTTGATAAAGAAGGAATGATTACCGATGCGAATTGTAGTGTGAAATGCTCTAAGTAGATCACATGTATTCTAAACGTCTGCAAACACACGTATTAGTTACAACACAGGAACAGTCCGGATTTAAAATGTACTATCACGTCGCACACGTCGGGCTTGTCAATGAATAGATAACGACGGAGAATGAGCTAGTTGAGGCGGTTTGATACTTCGGCGACATCGCCGTAGCATTCATCTGCATAATTCATTCATAATAGTACGATTCCCTTAGGCAGTGATTCCCAACTACGGTAACGACGTCAATAGTCTAGTAATATAGTGAGCCACCGACTCTGATTTTCACATAGGCTCTCCAAGCCTTTGTATTTTCGTGGGTCAATGTTTTTCGATGACTTTGGTACGAAGCACCAGTAAACGTCCGCTGAGGGCACCCTATCTGTCCTCAAAAAGTGATTTGAAATGTTAGAAAAAGTACCAAAGTAAAGGTGACGCATTTTCAGATTCGCTGCTATTCATTTCGAAAGACGTTCTTCTGCTTGAGAAGGGAAAGAAAAATGAGAAAAAATTTGAAAACACTATCGAGAAAGTACAGCACTGCAAAATTATTATTTTCATGAATAATAATAATGATAATTCATAATCAAAAACGTACATCGTACCCAAAACTTTGCCCTACAAAAATGTATTGAACCTTAAGGGGCTATCATAGAATACGTATGTTCGGAGATCAAGTATAATGTGCATCGTTTCAGAGATATTGGCGATTTCACAAGAAACGTTGTCCAATCGCCGGCGTTGTGACGAAGAATTCGGCTTTGAAGGAAATCAAGATGAATGAAGTTATAGATCCGTCAACGAATGAACAATTGTTCCGATCCAGTTTCGAGGTTATGTTTCTGTTAGTCAACGCGGTGCTTATGGATCATATGAGATGACGTTTCCATCTAACTGAGAATTCTCAACCTTAATTGACTTTTCTCACTTACCTCTCCCAATAGTGAAGAAAATTGAATTTCCTCGAACGATACGTCAACGTCTATCACTTTCTTCCCTAAGGTAGGAAACGAGATTTTTGACCCGCTCCCTAGGCATTGAAAGTCGAATATTAGATTGACTTATGATGAAAAATAATTTACGATCATAAAGTTGAATATAATATTCCGCACAATGATTGTTTGCAAGCTGATAATATAATCTCCTTCTAAATTGTTTAGTTTTTATTCGAAGAGACAAATTCCTACGGAAGAATCACATTTTTAACTCGGAAATATGAATCTTAATCGTGGGAAGTTTATATTCACCAAGGGAGTTTTTTTTACTCAAAATCAGAAACAGTTGAATTTCACCGCGAAAATCCGATACAATAGAAAAAATCGGGTAATCTTCCATTGAAATAGATTCATTATAAACTGAGAAGTGTCATTTTCAACTGAGAAAGACCAACATTTATAATAATTATTAACCAAAATTAAAACTTGAGAATATGAATTTTCAACAAAAACTTCCATTTTTGAACAAATATTTGACTTTCCTACTTGATTGTTTCATTCTAAGAAAAAAAGAGTTCCTACAAGAAAATTAGTTTTTCAACTTCAGAATATCATTTTATAGTCTTTGATTCGAGACCAAATTAGTTGAATTCGAAAAAATTTATTATTGAAATAACTACTGAATATGCAACCAAAACAGATATGTTCTCAACTAAACAGTAGGATTTTTAACTAGAATAGAACAGAAATATTACCTATCTGGAATCAAAAATCAATTACTTACGTTTTTAGTTGAAACAATTTTATTTAAAAGATAAATTTCCTAAGTTGAATTCCGAGCTTGGAAACAAGAATCTTCAGCAAAAAACCTAAGTTTTGACCCGATGGTTTAGCTTCCTACTAAAATATTCGATTTTAAGTCGACAAGACATATTTCAGAGAAAGAATTACTTTTCCAACTTGCAAATACGAAATATTATCGTCAAAAGTTAATTTAAGGGCATTTAAGGTAGCATTTTCAACTAGAAAGGCCAAAACTTATGACAATGGTTTCAAATAAAAAATCAAATGATTACATTTTCAGTTGAAAACAAGTATTTGAAATGAAGGAATATCCAACAGAATAGTTGAATTTGCAACTCGAAATTGTGAATCATGAAAAAATTATGAATTTTTAGAAAGTAAGTTGATTTTTCACAGAAAAGTTCATTTTTTCACTAAACTGTCTAATCTTTAGTTGGAGAGACAAATTGCTAAGAATAAATATTTTTTTCAACTCGAGAATATGAGGTAATATCGTAAAATTTAATGTCAACCAAAAAAGTTCCTAAATTGGAATTTAAAAAAAAGTTGAATCCAAATTCGAATATCCCATATGGAATAAATATTTTTGATCTGCACTCAATAGTTTAATTTTGCTCTCAATTGCTGAATTCCTAATAGAAGAACAAATCTGAATATAAATGTAAAATAATTTAAAATTATCGTGACATTTTCAACTAGAAAAGATCAGAACTTATACTTATTGATTTCAAATCAAGAATCAAATCATTACATTCTCGGTTGAGAAAAATAATGAATAAGAGAAGATTGATTTGTAACAGAATAAATGAATCTTCAAGTTGTGAATATGAATTTCCTCAAAGGATTCGGTTTTTAAAATAATAGTTTAATTTTCAACTACATTGTTTGATGTCACGTAGAAAAGCGGGATTCCTGAAGAATTACGTACATTTAAAAATGGAAATATAAATTTTCAGAGTAAAAAGTCAATTCTAACTAAAAAAATGTCTTATTGGAATCGAATACAACTGGATTCATTTTAAAAAATCAAACATAAAACAAACCTGTTGAATATATTACCAGAATAGATACTTTATTAGTTATACGGTAGCATTTTTAATTAAAAGAGACCAAGAATGACATCATTTCCCAACCAGAAATCAAATAATGACATTTTCAGTAAAAAAAATTCCAATAAAAGATAAGTTTTCAAAGAAATGTTCAATTCCCAACCAAAAAGATCACTTTTGAATAAAAATTTCCGATGTAAAAATCATTGTAAAAAAAGGTCTACATTTAAACGAATATAGCTGGATTTCCAATCGGACAGATGCTTTTTTAACCAAAAAAAGTCCCTCTTTACAAAAAAATTAGATATTGGGGTGGATTGGAAAGGATCCAATTAGTCGAATCGTTTGAGATAAGCGAAGAAAATTCGTCTTTTGACATACGAAAAAAATTTTAAAAAGTTCATAATTTATGAGTAAAATATCGACTATCAATTTCTTCTATGAGAATTCATGTTTTCTGACCAAATCTGGCTGTTTTTAATTCTGAACCCGAATCTTTCCTGAGTTCAAATATTGAAACTGTTAAATTTTCAATTACAATTATTTATCAACCAAACATAAAATGAATTTCCTACCATAAACATGAATCATTCACAAAAATATCATCGACAAAAATATGTGATTAAAAGAAATTCCCTCAATCGAAAGAGATGAACTCCAAATCTAATAGAAACCAATAAAAAAACCAGACTCATAATCAAATCTTTCTCTTTCTGATTGAAGAGACTGCTTTCACTTTTTTTTCAAGAACTCCTTTCTTTCAGTAAAAATGATAAAATTTGGATGAAGATTCAACTTGTTGGTGACAGAAGAACTGTGTGATTGAAAATGGCATTTTCAAATTAAGAATTGTATTACTCTCGTT
>WSXT02001007.1:0-15133 GCA_011762715.2 Neuroterus valhalla
GTAGGTTGCGGAGTGTTTCCCATGATTTGTTTTCTAAGTCCACTACTGCTCGGATTTCTTTAAAATCTCCAGCGATGTAGATCACACCGTACATAACGACAAAGAGACCAACGACTCCTTGGATTATTATCTAAAAAATAATTTTGACACTCAGCATCTTAAATTATGAGACGAAGGGTTCAGGATGGTCACAGAACTCCCAGAAAATAATTTCTGGTTTACAAGAAATTTCAAAAGCTTTGGAGGCTTTTAACATGTTTTATGTATACAAGATCGAAAAAGTGAGAACATTTTTTTACTATGAATATTTCCACTGACATTCATTGAGTATTATCAATTTGTATCACGAAAAATCTAATCCTAATAATCCTAGTGGACCTCTTTCAATTCCCTTGAGCCTCTATGTGTTTTACAGAATTTGTGTTGAAGGTGTACGTGGAGTGTGAGGGTGAAAGCTTAGGAGGTGGAAGGGTGCGTGGGCTGAGTCGGGGAAAGAAAAAGTATTTTTTTACCGTGTAGGAGAGTTACGGCGTAGTTAAATGGGGAAAGTGAGATTAGGTTGACAAGAAGGCAGGTGAATTGTTATTTGAAAGATCGACCTGTTATGAAGAGCAAGGGGGTTCATTGTAGGGTTGGGGAGAGAAGATGGTGCCTCGAAGGGAGGAGTAAAGCTGATAATAGAGTTACATGTAGGGGTAGTGCATATAGGTGAAACCGGAGTACAGAGATATTCGCCTGACGGAGAAGGTGCTTAATGAAGAAATCTCAGTTACGGAGGAAAGCCTGAAATTGGTGATCCAGGGATGAGAGCGAAAAATATAGTGTCTAGCGCAAGTGAGGGGAAATACCTCTTGATTCAGAAAAGGGAGAGAGACAGTCAAGATAATACAAGGAAGAATGCAGTAGACTCTGTTCAAGAAGAGCAATGGATCGCGTATGTCACCTATAAAAATGAAGGGGCAGTTGGATAACGATACACTGGGGCTGTTAACAGCGGAAATCAAGGGGCTAAGGGAAGACGTTAGGAGACTTGAGAGCATATTGAAGGTATGAGGAAGGACGTAAGGGTAAAAGATGAGAAAAAGAGATGGGAGATTTGAGGAATAAATAAGAAGGATTGGAGAAAGTGACGGTGTCCGTGAGGAAGAAAAAAAAAGATGAAGTGGAAAAGATGGAAGAGGATATTGTGGTGTGGGGAGAAAGGACGGAGAAAAGAATCGAGGAGATAGAGAGTAATTCAGACGCAAGAGAAGGTGGCAGGGTGGAGGAAGAACATGAAGGTATATGGGAGAGGGTAGAGAACATGATGAAAGAGAAAGTGGGAGGGCGTGGAATCGAAAAGGTGGTGTCAAGGAAAAGGTTGAGGGCAGAAAAGTTAAGAATGGAGGAAAAAGGAGGCGGATAGAAGAAATAATATCGTGAGGGTCTAAGTTAAGGAGGAGGGAAGAACGAGAGTAAGGGTAAGCGCTGCTACAAAGCATACAAGAGTTTCAGGACGAGGTAGTTGAAGAGGGCTGGAGAGAGAAAAGAAGAATAAAGTACAATTTGACGCAGGAAGACGTGTTCGTAGAAAGTACGGTAGAGGGGGGGGGGGGGGGGGGGGGGTAGTAAAGTTACTTTATTGGAATAAAGCAGGCTGAAGAAAGGAATATGTGGATTATTGGAGGTTTGAATAGGGATTTGATGTGGGAGAGTAAAGAGGTGGTATGAGAGCAAGGAATAGGGTAGAATAGAACCAAGAAAGGTAGGGCTAGTGGAGAAAGTATAACGGGGTTAGGGAGGTTTGGTGGAAGAAGTTCATGCAGAAGATGCAAATGAGGGCTGTAAAGAAAGGGGGGATGATGTGCAAATTTGTGAACATGTACAACTGGGATGGGATGCAAAGGACTCAAGGAAGGGCGGAAAAAGTGGAAGGCGAAAAAGAGGAAGGTAGAGTGGTACTGGCGAGAAGGTTAAATGTGAGGATGATAAGGGAAGAGGAGCTTTACAGGAAAGGAGAGTTTTCGAAAAAGATTGAAGGATTAGGTTATAAATAAGGGAGAGATTTGAAGGAACTGGATGGTGAATAGAGGCTAAACGTTCGCAAGTTGTACGATAAAAGGGGAAGAAGAGAGTGAATGCAAGGATGTGAGTAAAGGGGCATCAGTGATTGACCATGTGGTCATGAATATGTAAGATAGCGGGAAATAAAAAGGCCCGCAGTAGGAGAGAGGACATGATCAATCCGTCAGCCATTGATATCGTGGAAGAGCGGGGAGGGTGGTGGAAGGCAGAGATGGGAAGAAGTGTAAATGAATGTATAAATGAAGTGTAAATGGAAGGAAGATATGGACGAGGGAGGCTATAGAGAAATACCAGGAGCAATCAAGAAACATAAGATTTGAAGGAGAGTAGGTAGAACAGATATGGTAGTATCTGAAAGAGAAGGTGAATAGTTGTGTGTAAAAGTAGGTATTTAGAAAGAAGAAGAGAGGTGAAACCGTGAAAGAACAAGGAGTGTAAAAAGTTGGAAAGAAAGGTTGGGAGGAACCACGAAAAGTCAAATTTCGGAGCCGTGAAGAGGAAGCAGTACGTAGAGATGAGAAAGGAGTTACTGCTAATGTGTAGAAAAGGAAAAACAAGAAGGAGAGAAAGATCTGGAAGAAGAGTTGAGGAGTTTTGAAACAGAGGGGCTGTGTAAAAGATAATACATAGGTTTAGAAAAAGTAGGGTCGTTACAAGTAAGACCATAGGGAGCGAGGAGTAGAGGGAGCTTTTAAAGGGTCATTTCAGGACTTAAATCGACGAGATAGGGAAGAGGAGAGTAGGAGAACAAACAAGCGCTTGGACAGAGGTTGAAAGAGGTAGTGAAGAAAGTATGGATGCAGAAGAGGGATTCCTGGTAGAGTGGAGGGAGAAGTTAATAGTAACACTATAGAAGGAAGGGGATATAGATAGGCAGAGAAATAATAGGGGAATTACACTAATGAATACGGCCTGCATAGTGCACGTGATGGTGTAAGCAAAGAGGATATTTTATGATGCCGAGGAGGAAAGGGGTCTTGCCGGAGACGCAAGCGGGATTCAGGACGGGTAGGAGCACTATCACAGCGATGAGAGGAAGATTACGTGTTTTTTGTGGATCTCAAGGGCGCATTCCCATCAGTGGATAATGGGAGGTTTGATCGAGAAGGTGATACAGATGCAGAAGGGCAAGGGATATGTGTGAAGAGACGAAAGAAAGGGTGAGTCAAGGGGACATGATTTTGAAGGGTTTCTGAATGGAAAGTGGGTTCAGGCAGGGGTGTCAGCTTAGCCAAACGCTTTTCGCGATTTTAATCGCTGACATGGAGAAGATTGAGGAAGGTGTAGAAGAAGAAGTGAGGGTAGAAGTGGTTGAAATTTAGTCGCTCGCGTATGCCCTCTCTCACTCCATGCCGTTCTTTAATTTCATAAGCCTTTCTTTGCTGCTCGTGACTCAAACTCACTTCATCTCCATGCCAACCATTTTTTCTGAAAAACCTTTCTCTCTCGTCCTTCATCTTCCTATCTCCTCTCTTGTTCTCCTTCTCCAACTAAAACTCCCTTACCAGCCTACTTCCCCTCTCCCTCAAAAACTATTCTTCATACTTACACGGCCGGCTACCTGTTAAAATCCCTACACTCGCTCTACCCGTCTCCCTCCGAACATTATAATTAGGTATACTTCTGGCCAACCCCAGAGTCCATTTGATGTGAAGAAATTTTGTCATAAAGAGAGGAAAAGGAAATTATTTTTGATTATTTTTGATATGCCTCTCCTGTACCCTATTAACCTCCTCACTTTTCTTCTACCCCCACAGCCCCCTCATCACAACATTTATCCATACGCTTTCTGAATCCACTTATTATCTCTCACATCCCCCATTCAGTCTAAACACTTCTTAACTCCTCTTACAGATCATTCTCTCTTTCTTGCTCTTTCCTCTTACACACCAACCCAAACTTGTTCCTCATCTCTACATACTCCTTCATCTTCGTCCCCTGTCATCATATCATTAGTGACCGCCCAACTTCTATCCACAATCCAGTCTCAACATTTCTTCCTCCTTATCAAGTACCGTGTCCTTCGATCTCTTTCCCAAATTTTTTCATCCCTGTAGCGATGGGAAAAAGATAATCAGGGTGAGCAGGGGTAACGAGGGGGCTAGTGATACAATGTTCAGCGCAAGTGAAGGTGACGACTTCTTGCTTTGAAAGAGAAAGAGGGATAATAAAGAGTCTGACGAAAAGCTTAGTAGAAAGTCCTTCCAAGAAGAGCGACAGAACGCGTAGGTCACCTACAGGAATCGAAGGGCAGTTGAACAGTGATACCTGGAGTATTTTAATGTCTGGGACAGGAAATAAGGGCTATAAGAGAGGATGGGAGCATTAGGGAAGAGGAATGGAAAAAAGAGATAAAATAACTAAAGGAGAAAGTAGAAGGATTAGAGACAGTGGCATTATCGGCAAGGAAGGAAAAAGAAAATAAGATGAAACAGATGAAAGAGAATATTAGGGTGTGGAAAGGAAGGGCAGACAAAAGATTCGAGGAGGTAGAGGCCAGGTTAGTTATAGAAGATGGTGGTAGGGTGGAGGGAGAGCAGAAAGGTATCTGGGCTAAGGTTGAGAACATAATAGAAGAGAAAGTGGGAGAATGTAGGAACAAGGAGTAAGAGGCAGAGGCGAGGAAAAGGATAAGGGCAATGGTGTCAAGAATCGAGAGGAGAGAAATGAAGAGTATGAAGAGACGAAGGATAGGGCGAGAGGAGAGGACAAGATTTCAGAGGGTTTCTGGATGGATAGGGGGTTGTGGCAAGGGTTTCCACTTAGCACAACGCTTTTCGCGATCTTAATCGCTGCAATGGAGAGGAAGCTAGAGGAAGGAGTAGTTGAGGGAGTGAGGGTAGGAGAGGTTAGAATTTGGTCAGTTGCGTTGAGAGGTTGAGAAGGTACCTGGATAGGAGTCAGTTAGAGTTGAACGCAGAAAAGTCCAACGTTATGGTGTTCTAGAGAGGAGGTGGAGAGGATAGGAGAGGGAATTGGAAATGAAGAAGGAGTGAATGGGCATATCAAAGAGAGGGTAAGGAGGGCAAATTTCGTGATGAGGCAGGTGTAGGGATTGGAAAAGAGGTTGTTTGCAGATGACTTTGGAAAGAGAATGAAGCTGTTCGACTCCTTTGTGATGAGCGTGCTACTGTATGGAGTAGAGGTGTGGAGGTGGAAGATGGACACTGGAGTTGGATAGAAGTATACATAGTTGTATTGTGAGAAGGGAGATCGAGAGAGCAAGTTTGGAGAGAGAAGGGTAGTTTCGAAAAAATTGTATGCATGAGGATGAAGTGAGAAGAAGTGACAAGGAGGAAAGAAAGGTGTATGAGATGGTTAAGAGGAATGGTATGGGGAAAGGGAATGCAGAAAGGGAGGAAAGGATAAGAGGTTCCAGGTATAATGAGAAATATTTGTGCATTATGCCAATGGAGAGAGCGCGATGTTTGTGTGAGAAAGGAGAGAAAGGAAGCCTAGGTATAATAGCAAGAATGAGATGTGGGTGCATGGAGAGCTGTAATAGGTTTTGGCTTCCGCAGGAGAAGAGAATGTGCGAGTTGTGTGAAAAGGGGTATGCAAAGGTGGAACACTGGCTGGAAGAATGCGAGGTGGATAGGAATCGAATTAGCATGGAAATAATACTGCACGAAAAAGGGGAGAAAAGGGCGATTGCATGGGCGAAGGGGGTGTTGGTTAAGATGGAGAAGAGAAGGAAGGAGGAGGAATGGAGATAGATGTGTAAGCAGGAAAGGAAGTAGATGTAAGATAGATGTAAATAATGTAAACAGTAGATAAGGAATAGAATATGAGGCATAGTAGATGAGAAATAGGAAGGAACCGCGGAGGCAGAATTTGGTAATGCGAGGCTGGCGAAATATAGCAAAATGCGTGCGAAGCAAAGCGACGAAGGCAAGACAATTAGAGCGAGTGAGCGGTCATAGTAATAAGGTTTGGACGTATGATATTGTGTAAAGTGTGGACGGATGTTAGAGTTAAGTATTTGATGTGAAAAAATTTTTGTTGTAAAACATGGTGGTGTAAGCAAGTCAGTTTTTCAAGGCCAATAGGCTGAAGAATAAACGTTTATCTTTCTATCCTTTATCCTTTTACTTCGCATCACCCTCAACTTATCTTGCCAGCTCTCTTACAACCATAAGTTCATTCCACTTTTTTCATTTCTAGACTTACTCTGACTATCTTGCCCTGAGACCCCCCCTATGCTTTGTAGTAGCACTTCTACTACCTTCCGTCCTTCGCTGCACCTCGACCTCAGCCCTCTTGCGCTTCGCGCTTGTGTCCCATACGCTTCACGTTTGGGTCCTATAAAAATTCTATTTTCATAATCTACACACTCTTTTCTCCCTTGTTGAATTGTACGCAGGTCGCGCTTCGCGCTCATGTCCCATACGCTTCACGTTTGGGTCCTATAAAAATTCTTGTTTTCAGATTCTATACACTCTTTATTGCCTTGTTGAATTGTACGCAGGTCGCGCTTCGCGCTCCCAGCGCTTGCGCTTGTGTCCCATACACATGTATATCTTAGTCTTTCCAACACTTGACCTTTGACTTGAGTGTCTTACACTTTTGCACGGCATAGACTTTTCTATTGCTTAAAAAAATAACAATAAAAATTAAGAGAAAAAATAATAATTTACAATTTACTTGTGTTAAAATACACAGTTTTCAGAAATTAACAACTAATAATAGATGATTGATTCTCTACACTCGGCTGCATTGTCTCGGTTTGAATTTGAAAAAAAGCAATGAAATGTTGAATAGATCGTATATTGTCATCCGAATGCATTGAATTGTAACCCACACTCTTAATCGTGTCGATGGGAGCTGATGTGCTCTAAGACACATGTAGTCAAAAAAAACATAGTAGTATAGAGAGGACGATAAAACAAACAAGGAGAACTATGTCAGGAAGGTGGCTGTAATGGGTCTCTTTTTATCCTGCTCTCTCTCATGGAAAATTTGTTTCAAATGAGTCGTCTTCAGAGTTCTGGATCGGTATGGGATTCTTGTTCCTGTTTGCTTCGTTTTCAATTATTGAAATTATTTTTTGGCACAGTTGTATATTCAAAAATAAGATATTCGACACATGTGCTGATGGTTTCGATGATTGTACGCGATTCATTGGGTGAGTTTCGTGCTGCTCCTGGGCTGATATTAAAAAAAAACAGATGAGAGACACTGAATCATGTTCTGATAGTACGATGATTTGTTCTCTAACATTAGATTGAGTGAATCATCTCTCAGTCAGTTCATACAACTGAAGTATCACGATTTTATTCCTAACATCCTCCTTCTCTTTGCTCTCTATTCTTTACTCCATTGCCCTAATTCTTTCCTTTGACAACACCTTCTCCTTCTCTTTTCCGCGCCCTTCCACTTTCTCTTCAATCACGTTCTCTACCCTTTCCCCCATACTTTTCTGCTCTACTCTACCCTGACCCCTCCTCCCATTTTTGACATACCTTCTAACTTCTTGGGTCTTCTTCTTGCTCTTTCCTTCCACCTCCTTGTCACCGTTTTTATCTGTTTTATCTGATCTTCTTTTTTCTTCTCTACTGACACAATCACTCTCTCTAAGCTATCTATTCCTCATATCTTTAATTTCTTTGCCTATTTTTTATCTCTAACCCTCATGTCTTCCCTCATACTTTCTACTAGCTCTTAATCCACCTTACGTCTCACCTCAGCCCTCTGATTTCCGATATCAACAACCATATCGTATCTTTGTCCAACTGCTCTTCCATTTTTAAAATGACCTACGCGTTCGACTGCTTTTCTTGAATGGAATCTCTAACACGCTTTTACCACTCATCACCAAAGTGATGAGTGGAAGATTCCTTCCCGTCTACCCTACTCCCCGCACTGTCGTTGTCACCTTCCAGCTCGGTATCTCCCTGCTCTTCTACCGGTAACAAAGACTACTACTATTGCGGTAAATGCCTACTGCATCCGCCAGATGTGTCTGTTCTCCGATTCCGCCTTCCTGCAGCATCCCTAGTTTTTTTTACATTTACCTTATTCCCTTTATTCCACCCTACCAAGCCCTTTCATACAATCGTCTCTCTCTCCAACCCTTATATTACACATTAAAAACTACGTATTCTACTCTCAACTCACCTCTCGCAGCCAGTTGAGCTTCCCGCCTCACCCTCAACTTATACCTTCAAACGAATTCCTTGAAACTTTTCACCACCAGTCAACAAGCACACTTCACTACCGCCCCTAACATGCAAGTCTAGTCACAGGAAAGGTAAGGGAGTGTTTTTGGGAGGAGAACACAAGAGGAGAAGGGAGGGTCGATAGTTGGGCAAAAAGCGAGAATAATAGGATGAAGAATAATAGGAATGGATAAGGGAAGATGTAATAGGAAAAGAGAAAGTAGTAAGAAGTTAATTGTGAATCATGTAAATAGTAGATAAGGAATAGGTAGTAAGCGCTGAGGCAGAGATCCGCAATGTGAGGCTGGCGAAAAATAGAGGAATGCATGCAAGACCAAGCGAAAAAATGGATTTTAGTGTATTAGGTGTGGATGGATGATAGGGTTGAGGATTATTTGTTAAATTCTGTAAAACTCTCAAAACATGGTGGTGCAAGCAGGTCAATCTTCCAAGTCCGATAGGCTGGAGATTGAACATTCACTTTTCCAAAAGTTAACCAATTCAACTTTTCTGTAAGGGTTTTGGAAACTGACTTAAAGTGATTACGGGAATTCAGGGAAATAAAAGAATTCCGGGGAAAGAGTCCATTTAGAAGATTTAGACAATCCAGAGAATCCAGGATTTCAGAAAATCCATGGTCTCCCTCAATTCAAGCATTCGAGAAGATTCCAAACAATCAAGAAATTGAGAGAATTCATGGAAATCGGACTTCTACTAATCCTCCGAATTCCCGCATTCAGGGGAATCGAAATTTCCCAAATTCACTAAATCCCTCGAACTCCCCAAATTCTTCTCAATCTCTTAAATTATTCTGATTTCAGGAAACTCGTTGATTTCAAGGAATTGAGATTATTCAGGAAAATCTCCGAATTTAACAGGATTAGGAAAAGAAAGAAAATTCCGAGATTTCAGAGAATTCATAAATTAAAAGAATGCATGGCCGTACCCGCATTTGGGAAAATCAGAACTCTTCTAGATTCCTTGAATTTATTTCAATCAATCAATTTCAGGAACTCAACGAATTGGATAAATTCGGAGAATTCAGAGGAATCAGAAAATTATGAGAATAGGAGGATTCAAGCAGTTCACAGTATTCGATGAATTTTGGGGAGTCAAAGAAGAAAAGAAAAGAAAGAAGTCTCTTTTCCGATCTTTTGCCATTAGGATTTTTTGTTCATAATGTCTCAAGCTAACAGCTCGAAATTTTCCGCACTTGAACGCTCAATTTTACATTAGCTTTACTTGAAGTCTGCCATGCTTTAAGCAAATTCAAGGTGAATAAAATTCTGCACATCAATAATTGGCACGTAAGAAATTCAAAAAAAAGTTTATACCGATATCATCCCAAACGGCATTATTCCATGGATTTCAAGTGGAATTTATCGTGTTTGAATAGGTTTTTCTACTGAATAAAAAGACCAGTAACCACTCTGAATAATCATGTCCAAGCCCTTCACGTCATTGTTCTAAACAACAGAGAAATTGTGAGGTTTGAATGTGGGAAAAAAAGCTTACATCTATTGGCAGTGTTGTAAACTCTTGCTCCGTAATTCGCAAGTAGGATCGATCTGTAACAAAAATGTTCACAAAGAGTTATTATTGTATATTGTATTGTATATATTTTTTTTACCATTAGGCCATAATCCCTTGCGGGGTAAGCGCATTCGCAAAGAGTCATATCTGGTTGAGTTCTAATCGCGCACAACGCTGCTTAACTTCAGTGATCGGACGGGAACTGGTTTTTTGAGCGTCACATGTCCGTTGGCGGAAATTAATCCTACTGGTCCATGCATGTTGCGGAAGACCACCAGTTTTATTGTTACAGTTTCACATTGGGACAAAATCCGACAAACCTGGCCAAAAGTATAAAACGTTCAAAAAATGGGCCAAATTATGTTACTCGCGGGTTTTCGGGTGAGCTGATAAGGAATCTGATTTCAAGAACTTTAAGAAGAAAATAGGGGATTCAATATGGCGGACGAGTATACTAAATAAATGTTTGATTCCTTTAAAAATTGGCATAAGGGGGTTTTCGAGGTCGCTGATTACGGATACGATATAAAAAATCCATGAAAAACATGGCGGATCTAATGTGGTAGACAAGCAGGCTATACAATCATTTAATTGATGTCAAAATCAGTATTGGGAGGGGGGAGGGGGGGGGGGGGTGTCAGAAGATGATTCAGATTCTATGTCTCAACACTCGCTACTTTCACGAGAGAAAGTCTCCTTCATTTCGATATCAGGCACAATTAGCAGTGTAGCTGCTTCTGGTAGCAATGATTCCGATTTTTTACGAGGTAATCTACGCAGGCTAGAAATGAGTGGGTCAGATGTGAGTAATAAGTGTAGGAAAAGGTCTTCCACAGTTTTTGAAAGTGAATACTTCCGGGTAGAATATTCTCTCTTTTGATATATCTATTACAGGATTCTTGCTCGTCTCCTATGATGAAGGAACCAGAGGTGGGGGACTTAACGGGTAGGAATCTAGTAAAAAACTTTCAATTTCCATGATATGTTTTATGCCTTTTTGTTACAAAATACAGTTTATTCTGGAAAAGCAAATTCTGGCAACTTTTTTCCAACGGTTTCTTATAGCTGAGAGTGTGGAGAAACTAATGAAACCAACCGCAGGCCTCAACTCGCGTAATCTTATACTTATTTTCCATTTTGAAGTTCGTATTCATCCAGTTTTTTCCAGTTTGGTACTTCTAAGCCTTAAAGCCCTTGTTGATACAAGTGGAATTTTTTCAATTTTGCATCTTACTTCAGGCGTATGATCTTACTTTGAGATGATTGCGCCATGACTAGTCAATGTTCCCACAAGCACTGACAACTATTTTAGTTTTGCACCTCCGAGACAGATAAACAGGTATACGAGAACATTTATGTTTGAACAAGTGTGATAACCTCTTAATCTTGATCAACATATCAACAATCAACTGCCGTATTCCTTTCTCTGCGTAAACACACTTCGATTTTTCAGGTTTTGGCCAGGTTTTTCAGATTTTGCCCCAATGTTCGTTTAGACAATCTCTGTCGTGTTCAGCTATGCGTGTCTTTAATCTCCTGCTGGTTTCCCCAATGTATACTTTGTTGCAACCAATACATTTAATCAAGTGAATTACATTTGCTAAGTTTTCTTTGGCATCTTCATCTTTTTTCATGAAACAATCCTCTATTTTGTGATTATTTTCAAAATAAACATCAACACTAAACTTTCTAATAGAACCTCTGATTTATTCAGATAGTCCTTGAAAAGCTTTGCTGTTTCTATTGTGATTGATCAATCATTTTTGTTTCTTATTGTTATTGGAACAGTTGTATATTTCGCGAACCCTTTCTCAAACCAATTAAAATGCAAAAAAAGTAATATTGAATATTTATAGAGATATTCTCAAAAATGTCAGAGTCACTAATTAGGTAAGCTATACCGTAACGAATTTTTAAACGTGATTATCTCGAAACTGTTTATTCAAAAACTGCTCGTGCTGTAACTTGGAAAGTTATTGACCTAAGAGTTTGAAGATATCGGGTCATTATATCATTTTTTTGGAATCAAAACTGTTAAAAAAATGGTCAAAAGTTTGGACCTTCGATTGAAAGGCCGATATAAATTTTAATTACCAACTTTTTTAATTATTTTATAGGTTTATCCTTTCCTTTAACATATCAGTGATCGAACAGAAAAACCTTTTTCATCTCAGATGAATGGAAAAATTTTGACAGCTGCAGCAGTTTTCGATGCCTCGAAGCAGACCCTTGAAGAAATATCCTGCAGGACTGCCACTTTGTAACAGAAAAAATGAAATCATGTTTTTTAAACTTCAACAATGTAAAAAAAAAGTTGTTATAATTAATGATCTAGTAATTTTATCACCTTGAAAAAAATTTATGTAAATTGACTGATTTCACCCTTTCTAAAGGTATCTCCCCCTTAAGACAGTAATCTCTAAATACGCCAGCGGTGTCCGTAACCAACATTGAAACTGAGCAGCCCAGGCAAACCGCATGCGCCGCTTTCAAGAGAACGTTGAAGCAGATACTCCGCACTTGCGCATTGGCATCAGTGGAGTCGGTCAACTAAGATTTCTCAAATTGACATTTTCTCGCCGTTTTCGTAAAAACGACAATAATTCAAATGGCCTATGCCACTCCAGGAATGATCCTTGATACTGTGTCAAAGTTTCATTTAATTCGGTTCATTAGTTTTCACGTTTATCCGTTACAAAAAAGGTCTTTAGCTTTATATAATATTATAGATTATAGATATAGATTGGTTCAAAATTTAATTCGGACGAAGCTTCACCCTTCACTAAGTCAAGTACTGTGTTCAAAATTATTGGTGACATTGGTGAACCCATCGGACAATCCGAAACGTGTTTTTAATGATATTTATCAGATTTTCAAAATGTACCCCTTTATCAGATTTTCAAAATGTACCCCTACCCCAAACTCACAAGGAAAATGTTAGGAGACAGTGAGTGGAAATGAAAGAGGAGAGGAATTTTGGATAGGGAAAGGGCTCAGGCAATATTGACCGTTGAGTGCGGATGGAGTTGTACTATTAGCAGAGGACGAAAGAGGATTGAATTTGATGTTGAGACGGTTTGAAGAGTTCGTAAGAGGAATATATTTAACAGTAAACGTTAGTAAGACAAAGATAATGTGCTTCAGGAATAGAAGGAAGAAAATAGAGTACAAGTGGAGTTTAACGGATAAACGATTGAACTAGTGGGAGAATTCTGTTGCTTAGAGTTTTGGTGTGAATCAAGGGGAGGTAACGAGCTGCAAGTAAGAAAAAGGATGGACCATGCGAGTAAAATGGGCCAAGTTTGGGGGATAGGGAAGAGAAGGTTTAAGGATGATTATAGGATGAGAACATGGATGTTTGATGAGTTGGTCTGGGCAGTTGTGTGCTATGGAGTAGAAGTTAGGGGGTGGAAGGGGCAAATAAAGTGGAAAGTCTTCACGAAAGTTTCTTGAGGTGGGTTATGGGTATAGGTTGTAGTTGTCTAGGATATATGCTGAGGAAAGAACTGGGTAGAGAGAAAATGTTAGTTTATCAAGTGAAGAGAGGATGGAAGTTTGAAGAGAAGCTGAAGAGGGGAGAGGGAAGCAAAATAGCACACGCGTGCTTAAGGAAGATTGAGTCTAGAGAGAAGTGAGGCAATACAGAAGGCTCAAAATGGGAAGGAGAGACAGCGAATGAGAAAAGAATGTTGTTTGCATGGAGGGAGTGTAAAATGACAGGAAATAGAATTGGAGATGATGGTAAGGCATGAAGAGGATAGATGAAGGAAAATTATGGAATAGCAGTACAACAGGTGGTATAAGATGGTTAAAAAGGTGGGAGAACCAGAATACCTGCCAAAGTTGAAGAAGGATACTCAAAATTGAGTATGAAATATTCAACATATAATAAAACACACACACACACACACACACACACACACACATATATATATATATATACATATAATGTAGAAATAAACATAACAAAATAACTATATATATTTGTTTTGTATAGATGAAATTGAAAAAACCATACTTGACAAAAGGTGTCGTTTCATCACAGTTCTCGGATTGCCATTTCAAGAATGTGATTAATTTTTTATCTTGTAGCAAATACTATAGCATTTTTACTATTTCTTCATTATCAATAAGTATTATTCCAATAATCGAATACATAATTCAATATTTCTTGCTGCAAATATAGCTTTAAAATGTGATAGGTTTCAGGGGTTACATGGATATCGAAAATCCAGCCATTGAGATCTCATTCCCCTTGCCCTCTCTAAAAAAGTGCTCTCCGCGTGGCCAAGATAACTCACGACTGGTTCATCCAAAATCCAAAAACCAAAAACATTTAGTTAGTACATGTATAAAACTCATGCTCGGATGAAGGAAAGAAAAAAAAATGAAATTTGGATTTTTGACGGAACTGTGAACAAAAAATCCCATTTTTCGGTCTAATTTTTGCCATTTAGTGCCTCGTAAAATATGTTGTAATAGAAATATTTTAAAATCCTTCCTTCAAGCACAAGATAATGTTATTTTGAAGTGTGCAAAATTTGAAGAAGATCGGTTTATAACTTTTCGAGAAATCGTGGCCACCGACTTCGAAAATTGAGCTTTGAGAAAAACGCGATTAAAGATTTACGTTGAAATAACATGAAGAAATTTTTTTTTTTTAAACTTCCAAAGAATCATCGATTCCGGCAATCAGAGAAACCTCGTGGTTCTAAAAAAGTAAAAGCAAGTAGCAAAAACCAACAATAGCTGGGCTGATGATCATTTAAAAATTTTGGGAGAATATTCTAAACATATGGTACTATTCAATAAGATGGAGAAAAAATCGATTTTTTGAAATTTTAAAACCCATGTAACCCCTTAATCATAAGTGATTCTCGAATGTGATTTCACTATCTGACAGTACATTGTTCCTGATTGTGAATGCCATAAAAAATGCATTTAAGCATTTAAGGCAGGTTCTCACCTTGTGGACTCGAAAAAGTGTACTTTTTTAGGAATTTTTTCTGAGGAAAGTATTGAAAATAAAAAGCTGAAAATTTTTCCTGGATATGAACATACATTTATTTCAAGAATACAATTGACTGAATGAAAGAAGGAGGGAGGGGGCGTCAATCAATGGCGGCATGTCGGTGGGGAGGTTTCCCGTTACCGGAAGTGATTGAAGACGCTGTAATAAACCAATCGTTACCAAATTTTTTTTTAAATGTTCCTTAGGGTTTTTTTTGAACAAATGAGCTACACTCAGAAAAAAAAGGACTGGTTACTCTCCAGAGAGCACTAGTTCCTCTCCCGAAAGTGAAATTCGCAGGAGACAGCTCTCTGACCTCTCCGGAAAGCTCCTTGAGCTCTCTGGAGAGTAGCAAATCCTGTCCAGA
>WSXT02001018.1:0-15132 GCA_011762715.2 Neuroterus valhalla
ATAGGGACGCGTGGCGGTCTCGGGTAGATGAGGCAATGAACTTTCGAGTTCCAAATGCTGATAAATAATATAATAATCACGTTTTCGTCGAATATTATTTGGGAAATGGTCGAACTTGCAAACTAGGTATAATTTATTTGAAAATGGAACAACTATAATCTAAAATACTCTTTGAAGGAATAATATTACATATATGTAACCGAAGTCAGTAGCTGGGTGGTGATTCTCGACTCGTGCGGGATCTCGAATGTCAATCATGAAAGGGCGCGGTTAGCGCTCGGGTGGGTGACCGTTCGGCAGTCCCGCTTCGTCGTGTTTTCACCACGTTTAATTACTGTCGAGCGGGAGATTTGACGCCGAAGATCGATGTAGGCATTCGATGTTATCAAATGTCTATATCCAATCTCGCCTGTCGGTAATCGACTACGCTCAGGAGTTTTGGTTTCCGGCAGTCTTCCACTCCTCTGACCAAATTTTCAGGCGAATGCAAGCGTTTTTAATAAAAAATTCGTCTGCAGACGGTAGGGGTTTCAGAGATTTAAAAAACCCTACAGGAGTGAGTACGTCAGGCATTGTTTGGAGGCTTATTATGAGAGTTGGGGTTATTGAGGATATCGGAAAGGGATTTGAGTTGAAGGGTTTAATGTCTGTCGATCTCTTGTAGGAGGAGGGAATATAGATATGTAAAAACCCGAAAAGGGTATTCATGGAGTGAAAAATCTAATCTAAAAAAAATCTATTACATATTCGTTATAAATGTCGGATGAAAATTTTGACTTGAGTTTAGTTTTTGGAATTCGTTACAGTTTCAAAGTTTCAATAAGCCTTCTCTAAAAGTTCCTAAAATTTTACCACAATATTTACATTTTTCAGAATATGAAGTTTGGTCACGTGACACTTGTTCCATTCCCTCAGCAGTTAGGAAGAGTAGGATTTTCAGAAAACACCCCTGAAACTAAGATTAAAAAAACGTAGAAAAATTATATCAATTACGTTCTTTCTTCAAAACTTTTTCAACCGATTATAGAATTTAGTCCAATCAGAGTTGCTCAAAGCAAGTCAGAGGATCAGAAATTTCACTATTGGACACTCGAGCATTGTAGTAGCAAGAATGCTCGAGAATACAAGTGAAATACATCAAGGATCTACTCACAGAACAAAGTGGTCTTGCCTCCTGAATGCAAGGCGTATTTATATAAACACGAAGTAAATACAATCCGCTGATTTACGTACATGAGAACCATTTCAGAGCAAGGCACAACAACCTATTCTCAACCTCTTCAGCCAAACAATGCAAACCTAGAAAAGCTATCCAAATTTCGAATAAATTGAACAATATAATTTTCACGATAGCAAGCAATATATCTTTTCAACGACTCTTGAGGGTCTCAACTGTAATTAACAAATTTTTTGAGTACATAAAATGTTATGAATGTTATTATATTTATATAAACTTACAATTATTCTATTGTTTCTAATAGGGGTCAGTTTTCAAGTCAAGAGTCGTAAATAGTTGTATTGATTTTCGCAAGTTATTCTGAAGTGCCTTTTTTCGTCTATTGGAGTTTATGCATCTGGTAGCAGTAGAACTCTGTAATCGCTTATCTTGCTCTTGCATTACTGTGCCTCGTCAGTAGAGAGATTCTAGCTACCAGCTGCTACCACGGATGTTCTTTAACGCCAGTTTTGCTGTCTGCTGTCGTAACTTGGGTAAGAGTAAGTTATTCGCAATTTTCAACCGACGAACGAATCTGTATCAGATTTTATCTTCTCCATCATTTTCAAAATTTGCATGTAATTCATGCAGATTGAAAATTAGCCGGAAGCTAGAAAATAGGCTGAAATTCAGCACCTGAAGAGACTGGTATTTATATAAAATATATAAAAAATATTTATTTGCTGATAAGTCCATGCAGGCCCATCGCACAGTGGTTCAAAATCGAAAAGTTGTGTTCATAATCGCCTACAGGTCGTATTTCTTAACCGATTTGAATGTTTTTTTTTGCTCAGCCATCAATCCTTAAGAGAATCGTGGTTCGCGATTTTTTAATTTTTTTCTCAGATCAACAACATATAAACAAATAAAGTGACAAGATTGGCCATTTCAGGTTTGTGAATTTCTGACTTAAGAAAAAATGCTTTAATAGGCTCACTATCGGCCAGAATTATTGCATCTGCTCTCACGGAACAGCAAATATTATATTATTATTTGAGTTAGTTATTATAAACAAATTCTTACTTTCGTGTATTTCTCATCGGAATATTTTTTTTTGCTCTGCTAATATTTTTCATAAGAGTCATAATTTGAAACAATAAATTATCATAAGTTAACAATTACTATTTTTACAAACACTTTGTATAAGAAAATTGTTGCTTGCGTGTATTTCCCATGGGTTTTATTTATACTCTAATTGCTAATGTTTTTCATAAGAGTCATAATTTGAAGCAATAAATTATCCTGAGTTAACAATTACTATTTTAATAAACAATTTGTATAATCAAATTGTTGCTTGCGTGTATTTCCCATTGAAAAAATTTTTTTGACTCAAATTGCTAGTATTTTTCATTGGAGTCAAAATTTGAAACAATAAATTAGCACAAGTTAACAATTACTATTTTTATCAACAATTTTTATAAACGTATCTCCCAATCGGCCATTTCCTCTCGGAAAAAAATGTTTTTTTCTCCAATTATTATTGGAGTGACATTTATTGCGATAACTAACCAACGAAATGGAGTAATAAATAATTTATGTGATTGTTATAAACAATTTTTTTTAAACTTAGATCTGTCACTTTTAAATGTAAAAAGGACGGTTTTCTACTTAAATTATCCGACAATAAACTAAAAATTATTCCAAAATTTGGTAGGGGACACTAAATAACAATTTGCGTAATTATTGATTACAATTTCTAAAGTCGGGAGCAAAAATGCTTTACCTTCGTTTTAAGGAGTCGCTTATCTTTTATTTCTTCACTACGTAGGGGAGAGTGAGGAGTTGTGAGTCGGGTTTTGTTTTCGAGGTATATCTTCCATAAAAATCGATAGATTGTAAATGTTTCAAGTTGAATTTTTATTGGGCATCTAAACACAACTACTGGACAAAATAATCTTTAAAAAATCACCGTCGTCTTTGAAATATTGCAGAACGGCTAAAAGTAAAAAAATCGGCATTCGTAATTTTGGTGGGGAGTTGTGAGCAATGTAAAAAAATGTCAGAAAACAGCATATTTTTGTATTTAATGTTTATTAAAGTAGAAGAAAATGAAACTCGAGATAAATTTGATGTAACTAGAAGATTTTAAAAAATTCATCAGATTCGCAATTAACATAGGTGTATTACCCAGTCGTCATGTTGGCACCTTTCAAGTGAACAGCACGGTCGCACATGTTACAATGTATTGCGTTATTTCTATTTAATTTTTTCGGCATTGTGCCCATACATATGCTGCAGAAGTCTTCATCAACTCCCTTTAACTCCCTACAACTGGTGGCTCATAACTCCCCATATCGGACTTATTTAGAATGGACGCATCGCTATCGACGCACTGAAAAATTATCAAAATTTCATTTTTTGTGTAGAGAGCCAATGGCCTAAGGAATTTTTTGTATAAATTTTCCACTAGAGTTGTCTGCAAAACGGGCCTCAAAATACCAAAAACACAAGTATCAAAAAAAACTTTCGGTGCGATTCAACAATTAGAGATTCACATGAAGGCCAAGAACGCCTGCAGATAAGATGAATGCTCACTGAAAAGTTATCTTGGGTCAAGAGAAACACTGAACAGTACATACAGCAGACCTAGCAATCACAGCATGGCAGAAATCGAAATGCCTCACAACTCCCTCCGGCTCACAACTCCTCACTCTCCCCTATATTCATTACTCAGTTCACCGAAGAAGCTTCTGGTGCCAGGAATAAGGATATCAAGTACATTCGACAGTTCAACACACGAAAAATCTCCCAATTGCATACTATGCACGACCTAATTCACAAACTCTTTAAGTCACTCAGATCTTTACATTGCGTCCTTGAAGCCTGAATGGGGGAAAATTGTAGTTGAGCTTGAAGAAGAACTCAATAAACTCATAGAACAATTCCAATCCAAGAATGATTCGAGTTCTGAATCGTAATTTATTTATCCTAATTTTTTTATGTAAATCTCATTATTATTATAAATATCGATTGTTTCATTGATTCATTATCACAAATAAGATTATCACAAAAATTATTGAAGAAAAAATAAATTTTCCTACGACCAACCGCTGATAGTTATATATTGTTATGAAAATTGTTATTAACAATTACGTAAATTGTTATTTAGTGTCCCTTGTCAAATTCTGGAATCATTTTTAGTTTGATGGCGGATAATTTCAGTGGAAAACCCGTCCTTTTTACATGTAAAGGTAATAAATCTCAGTTTTTTTTTTTAAATTGTTTGAAATAATCACATAAGTTATTTATTACTCCATTTCGTTAGTTAGTCATCGCAATGAATGTCACTCCAATAATTATTAGAGAAAAAAACATTTGTTTTTCCAAGAGGAAATGGCCGACTGGGAGATTTGTTTATAAAAATTGTTTATAAAAATAGTAATTGTTAACTTATGATAATTTATTGTTTCAAATAATGACTCTTATGAAAAATGTTAGCAATCAGAGCAGATAGTACATTACGATACGTGTGACTTAAGTGGCACATTTTGGCACGGCGTGTAGTTAGCGCCCGAGCGGAGCGAGGGTGATAAGCACGGTGCCGTAATAACCTGTTTAAGTCACGGATAGGCGTTACTTAAGAGCGAATTCAAGTCACACAGTGCTTTGAAAAAATTTCCGATGACAAATACACGAAAGCAAGAATTTGTTTATAAAAATTGTTGATAATAATTACCTTCACTAATAATAGAATTATTGATGTTCTATGAGAGTAGTTGCAATAATTCTAGCTGATAGCGAGCTTATTTCAGCATTTTTTCTCAAGTTAGAAATTCACAAACCTGAAATGGCCAATTTTGTCACTTTATTTGTTTATATGTTGTTGATCTGAGAAACAAATTCAAAAATCGCATACCACAATTCTCTTAGAAATGGATTCCGAGTAATTAAGAAAGAAACATTCAAATCCGTTAAGAAATACACTCACCGCTTGCGGGGGGGGGGGCGGTATCGGGGGTTGTGGTCCTCAGGCGAGAGCAATTAGAAATCCAGTTCAAACCAGATTTGAAGCGACGACTGACTAGGCGAAGGTAAACACGTATAGTCTCGTGAATACGTGCTCCGCAAGTCTCCAAGTAAACAACTTCTATACTATGCATCACGGTACTGCCTTTTCAAGGCTGATGGGCTGTCGTGTTGCGTCTTGCGAGGCTTGGAAGGAGGGACCGAATCACTCAAGCATGAACAGCCGAGAAACTGGCCCTCTGCCGATAGGCCCCTAGGTAAGCGTTGAGTGTACGACCTGTAAGCGATTATGAACACAACTTCTTGATTTTGAAACACTGTGCATCGTAATGCAGGATAAGAATAATTTGTCGAAATTGTTATGCTTTTCCCGTGCATTTATGGGTTCTTTCAAACATTAAATTTTCAAGTGAACAAAGCAGCTCAAAAAGCTATTACATTTTTCAAATTTTAATACCTCTTTTGCTTCACAAACATCCGCGTTCCCTCCATTCTCTCGCAAAGTTGTCATCATTTAATAAACGTGTGCAATGAATTGAAAAGTCCGACTGATGAAGTTGAAGTGTCAATATCACATACGTTTGCTGAATGCTCCATCTTGTGTGAGTGCATAATAGAGTTTGATCAGTAGAGTATCCTTAATAGGTGTTTGTAAAGCAGCAAAAATTGGACTCTAACACGAATTCGTTCGTCACGCTCCGTATAAGAATATAGTACATTTTGATATAATGATGTGTGAGAGGTGATTATTCAACGAATTAGACGGTTTTTGCACGAGCGAAGCGAGCAACAAAAGTCCCATTTGCTAAAAATCACTAAAAATCATCATTCACACACGTATCAAACAGTACTTTATGCCACGATAGCCGAAAAAATCATGTCTTTAAGATTTTGAGGTTAGAGTGGAATAAAATTACTTGATCATATCTTTGTCCAGATACTTAAAAAGATTATCTTATTGCACTTTGATTTTAGTTGATTGAGATGGGAATGTATTTCTAATTGTATACTAAATATAGCAGACCAAGGGTTAAATGTTTAGGCAGATTGATAAAAAGTAGTAGTAGATTTTTAGACATAGTAGATTCTTTAGAATTTTATCCTATTAGGCATATAAAAAAATTTTTAGAAGTAGTAACTAGTATCTTTAGAACGTAGATTTTGTAGATAGATTTTATATAGAATAGAATTTAGTATATATTGTACAGCTTTTCTCTATCTATCTTTTATCCTAATATTCCTATTCTATCCTCTCCCTGTTCTGTAAATTCTATTTGAAATTTCTCTTGGCAGCAATTATCGATTTACTATTAGCCATTGAAACTGAGTAGAATGTTATTCAAAGAGAAACCCATAGGGAGAAAATATGTTGCAGTTGTATTCAATTTAGTAAATCAAAGTGTCTGCAGTTATTTAAAGCTTATTGAAGAATAGAATGTTTAGTATATTGTAATCCTGATTCTATAGATTAGGCTTGAGGTGCTGTGTAAATATCTTATTGCCTTCAAAGTATTTGATTTCGCTTTTTTCCTATAAAAAAATATAATTGGAGAAATTTTATACTTTGTCATTGTGGTCTCTTCCAATAAGGATCTGAAGTTATTACAGATTTCTGCATTGTTTCATTGCTGGAAGCTTTTTGGCTCGCGGAGAAAATCGTGCTTTTAGATTCAAATCTAATCTGTATACCCAGTGCTTTAAAGATTCTAGAGACTCTCCAAATGGTGCGAAGAAAGCGGTTTATTTAGCAGACAAGGGTTTTGAAATCTTGTGAACTATTGTCTCAAAAAATGAAGAAAATAAATAAAATTTACTATAAGAAACTACTAACCTGAACTTCTGAATGATTTTGTCATACAATTTTGTCAATTTATCGCAGGGTCTGGGCGGGGTGAGCGCAAACAAAGTGTCGTGGATAGGCCAGAAAAGCTTTTTGACCTTGACTACGACTCTGATGAGGATGAACGATGGAGGTAAACGAATCTTTCATTTTTATTCATTTTTATCCAATTATAAAATGCAATCTATCGAACGCATTATTTGATTCAAAACGGTTGCATACGAGTACTGAGATGTAAATTCAATCCTGATCTTGATTTATAATTGCAGCCAGCTAATGAGAGGAGACAATGGCATTGACCTGAAATTAGGACCAGGGCAAGTACCACCGAGAGGAATAAGACTTTCTGGTAAGATTTTCGAACATTTTATGGCCCTAATACTTCTCTCATCACTATTTTCACATCACTTTCTATTCTTGGTTTGAAAATTACATCCATCACGTCAGGGTTTTGAGATATTTGAGGTTATATACTAGGAAAATAGGGGTTTCGATACATTTGAGGTTATGTACTGGGCATGCGAAATTTTTTTGGCTTTGTTTAAAACGTCATCAACTAGAACTACTCTTCCCCTTCAAAATAAGCTGTTGAACAGTCACCAGCGATTTTTTTTCACAAAGATACAGCCATTTTCAGTTTCGACATTCATCTGAACAACCGTATGAGCATTCACTTTGACTCTTTGGAGCATTGGTTAGAAAGATGTCGATTTTCTGACTGTGAATTCTTATTCAGAGACCATCAAGACTTTCAGGTACAAATTTCTAAGAGAAATTTCCGAGTGCAAAATGGTATGCTCCAAAAAGTCAAAGTGAATGCTCATACGGTTGTTCAGATGAAAGAGTAGTACTATAAATGATGACATTTTGAAACAAGACCAAAAAAATTTCGCGCGCCCAGTACATAACCTCAAAAGTAGCGAAAACCCTCATTTTCCGAGTATATAACCTCAAATATCTCAAAATCCTGACGTGATGGACATATTCTGAGCTCGGATTCGGATTCTACGGAAAAAATTACTCCAGAAAATACCTCTCGTTCCCTAGCAACAAATACAATCCCATTATTTGCAGACCTGTGTTTTGAGTGACTTTCATAAATTAAATGGAAAGTTCAACCCTGACGTACTGAATATATTATTGGTTTTGTCCGAGTTATTATTTCCGGTCAGAGTATCGGTTTTCACTGGGAAAATAACACAACTCCTGTTCTCTGGACATGGAAAGTTCAAGGCTAGGTCAAGGCCTATAAAGTACACTTCTCAGAGCATTTATGAAGATATAATTTACAGGAGCTCAAAATGGAGAATTGCAGTTAGCGGTTTTTCTGAGCAAAGGTAACCTAGAGGTCGAAGTCATTTGTGCGAGAGGAATATGCCCAAAAGATGCGGAAGTTCCACGTAAGTTTGAACTAATTTCTAATTTTAACTAAATAAATACAAGTCCAAAAGCAATGCCAAAAACTGTAATTACAGAAATAAATTTTTCCCGTAAATTCACATCGTTCCGATAAATTAACGTTATTTCAAAATGATTAGATCGGATCCGACTATAATGAATTGTGCAAAATTATTCATGGACATTCATATATCACTCAGATGGGACAATTAATTTGGAGATTATGTTGAATAAAGATGAATGGGCAATAATAATTTTCCGATTGTTTGGAAAGTTATAGCATGCTTTCCACTCACTATTCTTTTTTTTTGTTTCATTGTATAACCTGTGATAAATTTGGTTCGCGATTTTTAAAAACACAATGATTCTGAAAATTTATTTTCTAGTTAATTAAGTTAGGCAGAAATGATATAATTATCGACTAAGACGCAAAATCTTTCGAATCATTTGAGTCGAGGAAACGGAAGTATTGATTCAATAACCGAGGAAAGTATCAAAAAAATTTTCATAACGACTAATGCCTTCTGCATTCAAATTCAAAAATTGAAAATATTTTAAATCCATAGTTCTAGAAAATAATGAAAACATTTTTGAGGATCGAGCTTTCAGTAGTAAACAATCGTAAAAAAAATTACATTTCTCGGAACAAATGTGAAATTCTATTGATTCAAATTAATAAAATGTAGCATTATTTTGTTGTTATGGAATGATTCTTCTTATTTGTTAACTGTGTTAAAAAAGCGAAATCTTTTATAACCAAATAATGGAATATTTCTCTGATTCCAACTGAAGAAATTTTAAATTCGACATTTACAACTTCCTTTTAGATTTTGATAAACATGTTTTTATCAATTTTTGTACAATTTCTACTTGCAAAATATTTTTTAACGCCTAAAAAAAGGGTCTCCGCTTCCTATTTAGATTAGTTGCGCTTATACGGAAAATAATACCAATAATCGTTGATTTTATAAATTTTGGAAAAGCTTTATTACTTATGCTTAAAAAAATAATATAGAATGAGAAACTGTACAAACATCAAACAAGCATATAAAAATATAAGTTTTTGTGATTTATCGTGATTTTTTATTATTAAGCAAAACGTTGAACTATATGCCCATTTTGTCCTTCAAAACTGACCATTTCAATTTGGAACTGCCCAACTTTTACTAATTTTTTGGGTTCTTCTCTAGGATGCTCAAATGACGGTTAAATGAAGACAAACTTAACTTCTTAATAACAATCTAAAGACTCTGAAAAAGAAATCTTCCCCTGTACTGACAAAATTTTTATGATTTCAGATACATACATTAAGACCTTCCTATGTGATGAAGGTCGAAAACTTCAAAAACGCAAAACCCGAGTGCAGCACTCCCGAAATCCACAATACCGCGAAACATTAAAATACCCTCGTTGTGATGCATTTGGGAGAATTCTCCTGGTGATGCTCTGGGAAAAGAAACAAGGATTCGGAAAAAATCACGGATTAGGCGAAGCTGAAATCAACTTGGACAATCTTCCTCTGACTGAAATGTCTGTTGGCTGGTACATCCTCTTCCCAATTCATAATCCTAGCACCCAGAATTTAGATTCTCCATGATTGAAGGAAAAATGGACTTTCGAACCCATTGGACTCGATTTCAAACTCAGTTTATTGCTGGGAAACGAGTCTAAGTCATCTGTCAAGATTATCTTTTGATAAAGTTCATCTATATAACACCATGTTTGTACAATCGAAATGTTCTTGTCAAATCAGAGTCCGATGTTTTGGGTTCTGTGAACTATGTTTTTTCCCCCTTTTCCGATCAGAGTGAATTCTCATTTAGTTTCATAAACAAGAACATTTTCCTTTGTGCTTTTTCTGTATCTGATCATATTGAAGCGAAATTTGTCAATTATTGTTGAACCGGATGACAATCAATGCCATATGATAAAACCTAATCTGTAGAAATGAAGCTATGCAATCGAAAAAAACGAAAACCTGACAATCAAATCTGGTACGAAAAACAATGTCCAATTTGCGATAAATCTCTGATCAAAGTTGACCAAATTAAAAAAGGTGGCCATTAATTTTCTCATAAATTTTGAAACACCACAAATAGAAATAATACTGTTTGTAGAATTAGGAATAGAAAGAAGGAAACAACATTTACAACGTTCTAAGCTTTAAAGTGTACGTGTCTAAATCCATTTGGAACGGAAAAAAAATGAAAAGCGATACCAAGAAATGTTTATTTTTCTCAGATAGCAAGAATTTACGAGAAAGAGTAAGAAGAATTTATAAAGAGCCAATATTGGCAGATGTAACGAGGGTCCATTTCTTCCAGCATCGAATCGATCTTAAAATCGAAAATCCTTAAGAAAGAGAGGCTCAATTGATATCTTTGCGATTGCAATTTTACTGGTTGATCCAGATTGTGGTTCAATTGAGTCTCGCTCGAATCCGGAAACGGAATTAAATCGGAACCTTACACGTATAAATATTGTCGAAATATTTTGAGGGTCCTTTTTTTGCTTATAAAAATTCTTTCATTTGTTTGAAAACGACTCTTTTAGCCAACATTGCATTATTTTCTCGAACACTAATTACAAAACTGTATATAACAGGAATAAAAATCTTCAAAGTATTTCGAACTTAATGTTAATGTTTAAATCTAGATAGCCGCCCCCCTCGCTCGCTGGTCGAGCGAAAAATTTTAGGGGCACGATTAGGGTCAGAAAATTAATTGGTGACCAATTAGGCTAATAATAAATAGCGAACAATCGGTGTTTAGGAGTCGCACAATTTTTGTAGTTTGTAGACTGATTTGCGAAAAGCGGATTCCTCAAAGAGTTGTTGTAACAAAGTGTAACATGATGCTCGAATTTCTGCATGTATCTGTGTTACAATTCGGTGATTGCCCGACCTCTTTTTCTATGCTACTTTATCTTCCCTTAACCATTTTTTACTCTCTTGCATACAATGTTTCATACAATATCTCACTAAGGAAATATCGTTTAAACTATCTCCAACTCAATCCCTGAAAAGTATTCGGGGAAGAATTGATCTCAATTTTCCGTAATAAACGTTAACACTCTTTCACTGGGTGGAATGCGTTTTTAAGTACCATAAGCATTATTTTTAGGAAATAAAGAGATCTGCGCTCATCCCGCCTAAAATGATAGATTATAATGTCGAATGTAATGTTTCAAAGTTTAAACGTGATAAAATGTTCATAGAAACTTCCAAGTATCTACTAATAATACACAATAACAGTAGTAACAATAATTTTAGCAATAACATAAAATAAATAATAAATACGTACTAATACAAAGAAAGTAATGGACAAATTAGAAAACGTGATTCTGCGCATGTGCAGTAAAAAATTAAATATTCGTCAAAAAATTGAGCAATGTCAATAATTTCACGTCAAAGTGAAATTACAAGAAATTAATCGATCGTTCACTTATTTATATCCTTAGTCAATCTCCAAACTTATATTAACATCTACTCACGGACGTTTTCTAATAATCCGTTTTAAGATTTTTTTAATCCTTATTCCAGAACCGCAGAAAATTAATCTAGTGATTATTACCAATATTTTATTGTAGAGCTATATAAGAAATTATCTTTTCTGAAAATATCTAAACAAGAATAACGGCCTACGAAGTTTTAAAAATGAAATAAAAACGACGCTCCTCTCCAACGAATGCAGGCATCTCTATATCCCCAATGGGCAAAAAATCTTAGGACGTCTTCAGGACATCTCTATGACATCTTTTGGACATGCGATGTCATAAAGACGACATCCATTTTTTCTCCATTGGGACTTCTCCCAAATATTTCTATACTCTCAAAAATATCTCTATTGAGTTAAATAGATAAAAAATACACTAAAATCGTTACACTGTTCAAATTCTAAGCTTACGAATAGTCAAAGTGCTTCCTCAGATTCGAGTTTCTTGAATTTTACTCAATCTATTATAATGGACACTACGTTCTGCAAATAGACTTTCGCATACCAAAAAATCAATGTTAATACTTATTGAGTAAAAATCGAAACAGGACTAATTTGAATCGTTCAGACAAATTTCCATGAGACGCGAAAGTCTCGAAAAGAATTTGAAAGGTGAGAGAAATGAAATATTTTCTAAATGTAAATTTGATAATGAAAAATTCATACAAGTCTGACAGGCTATAAAATTATTATTCTTTTCTAATTGGATAAAAATGTTTCTATTAAAAATATATAAACGAAAAATTGCATTATCTGAAAAAATGGAATAGAACCCGAAGAATATCACAACATCATTGAAAGTGAAATCTTTTAGATAAAATCATTTACAAAATATACAAATTAAAGTTCATCTCCAAAAATAAAATTTGTATATTTCCTTTCTCATCGAAAAAGCAATAAATTCTAATTTATCACATTATAATTTTCTAACACAATGGTTGTGATGAATATACTCAATGCCCGTTCGCGTTCATGGAAGAATATATAAACTAAAGTTATTTTAGTGCAGTTGACATTTTCTATACAAAAAAGGCCTATCTCGCGTCTGCATAAGTTTATGACACATTGTATCTACCTATGACAATCGATCTCTTAGACGGTCTTTATACATACCTATACTTTAAACATACAAGCGAAAAAGTTTATGTAATGGGTATAGAAAAATAAATGAATATATATATATTGGTACATTAAAATAATTACGTAAGGCAAATTATACAACAAAATTATGATCTGAATAGTTTAGAGACGATGAATCCAACAACCTGCGATGAAAGGTTAACAATGTTATTAACTAATTATTTGATTAATTCTACAAAAAATTAATTAAATAATGAATAACAAAAATTATATGAAAATCATATCTAAGCAGAAGCCTCTTCCCTCCATATCTGTGTTGTAATTCGTCTTATATGTAACACTCTTAACAAAATTATATTGGTGAATCGAGCACCGAATAGATCAGTTCGACTCAAGAGGAGAACTTACATAAATGCGCATTGCAAAGTGTTTGAAATTATGTGTGCGTGTATCCGACAAGTCAATCTTTAAACGTTATTCAATTCCTATCTGAGAATTTCACATATTCAGTCGGTACATGATATTAGTATTCTGGAAATCATTTTGTTATTTTTATTATTTTTGTTTTATTGAAAAATCATAGGTTCTTTTTGTGAATGTAATTATAAATAATTGACGAGAGATCCTTTAAAAGCTACAATAAAAGTTTAGTACATTTGTTATAACTTCTGGAAAAACAGTATTACACATGTAAGATAGTGCAATATTTCAATGTATTATAGGGATCGAATCGACTTTTACTTCCGATTGTCGGGCAGACACTTTCAAGGTTACGTTTACGAATTCACGAATTTAACAAGAATGTGTAATGTATAATCGAGCACGTAAGACGACGAGTGCTCCCAAATTAGATATAACATTCATGTAAATGGTGTTTCAGAAATCGAAAATAGAAATAAAAAAAACATTACCAGGCAACAAATTGTTTCATTAGCACCATACATTACCACTATTAATTTTTAATTAATTAATAAATTTTATAGGCAAGAAAAATGGAACCGGCTATTTTTCAATAAAACGTTTGAGTTGTAGAAATAACCAGCAAACAACCTCTAAGAATAAGAAATCGTTAAATCGTGTGAAAAAGAAACAAATAAATATCTACCAGAATACCAACTAAACGTTTTTTTTAGAATATTCCGAAGTGCTTTTTTCTAGGTACATAAGCCAGTATCTCCAACTTCAATGACTTCATATACTTTCGTACACTACTTTTTATAACTCAAATTTGTATTTAATAGATATTTTTTACCATTTTATTATTACTTACTAATATTATCTATTTCAGCGATAAAAATTTAACTTAATAAATTTTAACGGCCAGTGTTATCGTATTTCCTTGCTGATAAAAAATGACATATAACCTAAACTTCATAAAAAACTGATTTCTATAAAGAAAGACTTGAAAAACAAAAGATAAGAATGTGTGACCTGAGTTTAAATAAACAGTGAATTTATACCTCTTCATTATTCAAGCAACATTTAATAATTGAATTTATTGTGAACATGAATTATTTATAGATTATATTATAAATTCTACAACTTACTTTTATAAAATCAATATACCTTTACAATCTATAAGCAAAGCATTCTGTTTTCCCCTTTCTTGAATACTGGCTTCTTTCAATAGGCTATTATAGAAATTCAAGGGTGTTCAATGTTTGACTATCCCATTTCGATCGCTTTTAATTATAAATAATACAATTTTCATTGCTTCGAGTATTAAATGATATAATTTGTAAAAGAAAATATAATCTGAAAAAATTTAATTTTGAACGTTTTCGAACATTCATCCGGGGATGTGAGGCTGCTGGTTATTGGTCCGGCTTCACGGTTGTTCACGATTGACTGCTTCTGTCTTTCCCCCTGAGCGTCTCTCGACCACAGAGATATTATAGATAGAGGAGGCAAGCCAGCACACAACGCGGCATCGGAGAAAAAAGAGACAGAAGGAAGGGACAGAGATAGCCTAGACCCAATAATTTTTGCTATTGGCAAAGAAAACATCCACCGCGGGCAAAGAGGCGCTGCTGTATCAAAACAAAACATGGCTGCCTATGAGGAACGGCATGCATGTGATTAGCATTAGTCTTAACACATTTATTTAAGAATAGTATAATTTGAATGTGCTAAAAATG
>WSXT02001029.1:0-30052 GCA_011762715.2 Neuroterus valhalla
CAAGAACAAATGATGAATGGTGGTTGACCACAATCGTATTTGTTTTTCAAAATTGTCGAGGGGAAACACACTTGATTTACATTGCAAAAAATGTTGATGAGTAACTGTTAATGATTAGGATAAGGCTTTTTGAATACATGTTCAAAAATATTATTTAATTTTATATTAGTGCTTATGTTATTTTTTTTTAATTCTTTGCTACTGTACCTGCATAAATTTTTATTATCTACGCTGAAAACCATTTTTTAGTTTCATTTATTTGTTTGATCATGATTTATTATATAGAAAAATTCAATAAATAAATACGAAGCAAAAATTGAGAAAAAAAAATTGCTCCCGCGAGGAATCGAAACCGCGACTGCCGGATCGCAAAGACAGTACGTTAACGCCAGGCCACTCAGGTCTGGTGTTCTAGTTGCTCTTAGATTGATGACTAGTGGAATTCCTAAGCAGTAAGATTTTTATAATCATTTTGCACCTCAACGGAGGCCCACTAGAAAAAAACGGCTGCAGGGTTTTTTATATGTGTATGTGAACTATTAAGTCAGCCCGTTCTCGAAAGTCAACTCAAATGACATTACACGAGTTCCCCTGTGAGAATTGAATTAAAAACTTTTTTTGTTGGTTCAAAATTGAAGCATGTTGAAAATTTATATTTTTAGATGAATAATCATTTTTTCGGTTGGGAATGCATGTATTTTTTTGGTGAATCGTCTGTTTTCTTATGAAATCAATTTTTTTTAAATAAAAATTTAACTTATTGGTTGGAAGTGAATTACTTTCTCGAAAAAAATGATTTATTTCTCAAAAGAAACATCTCCATGGTTGAAAAATTACCCTTCATTCCTAAATTTCCTAATTTTGTGTCGTTTATCAATTCTTCAACTGGAATCTCAACTATTCATGATAAAACTTTGGTGAAAAATTCGAATTCTCGGTTGGAAATTATTTTGTTTTGATAGAGGATTGAACTAATTTATTCAATATTATTCTTTTTGTCAGAGAAATTATCTTCTCGATCAATAATTGTTCGTTCCTCTGATCTAACATATTTCTGTGTGAATAAGCATTTATCTTTATCTAATTGAAAATGCAATTCTCTCACTTAGTATCGCAGGCATTACGAGAAATTCAAGTAAATTCGATCTGATATTTTTTTTTGTTTTTTCGCTTGGAAAAAAACATCGCGTCTATTGATTAATGAGATTACGGTCCACCTGAAATGTCAGTATCCATCGTTATTTTCTGGATAATATTACAATTTATTATCACGGTGGGAAATCATAACCTCCCCTTCCCTAGGCGCAGATCTAACGATAGTTTACGGCGGGTGGAGAAGGGCTATCAAGGATGAAGGGCGGCGTTCTAAGCAACCTTGAGGTCATATCTCCTTCTCCACTCAAATCATCGTTCAAATCTGATTAAGGGGTAAAAAGTCGTTGTGTCACATCATCCCTCTACCATTCTGTCTTGGTTACGCGCTTTTCCCCTCCCTCCTCGTCACGCTCCATCACGTGCAACTAAATCCCTTCTCCAGGTGAAAGAGCGGAATTTGATTATCCAATCACGTATCACGGAAAGTTTCGAAACTTGCGGGAAACAATAACTCAAATAAATCATCATTCTCCTTCTACTTGTTTTTTTCTTGAATTAAAAATACATGATGGTGAAAAACGAGATATCAATTGGTATAAATATCGGCTGGGATTACTCTAAATTTCATCAGTTACGTCGTAGTTCTGAAGGAATAATCGTTTTTTCTACTTCGAAAAAATGATCTCCTTCCTCTTTGTTGCTCTGCTTTTTGCATCTTCGCTCATTTTGGGTAAGAAAATATTTCCTCTATTACATACATTTTCCAAGATCTTTGGAAATTTTTATTTCCTTTCTAGACTTCTAGATCTTCTACAAATATTCGATTTTTTGTCAAAATCCTGCTCCTTCTTCAAAAATTACCGGAACTTTCGGGATTTATAATTTGTCAAAGTAATTTTTCGAAATAAGGAATCATTGGTACTTGTCCTTAGAATATAAAAAAAAATTCTTGTGCTGTCAAAGTTTTTTCCAAGCTTATTTTCCGAAAGCTTGAGAAAATTTGTATTTTTTTCTCAATTGTATTAAATCTCTTCGAGTGTAGAATTTTCACGAAATTTCTGATTGTATTTCAATATGATTACAATTTTTCAAGAGTTCCGAAAAAATTCTGTGAATCAGAAAATTTTATTCGGAATCTTTCAACTTTTTCCAGATTCCAGATTCTTATAATTGATCTCTTGAAATTGAAATCATTGCACATCGTTTTGTGTAAGGAATTCGAAGTGAACTTTCTTATTCTCTTCGAACCTCAAAATGTTTTGAAGAAGCTGTTTGCCAAAATCTTTACATTTATTCAAAAAATTATCAAAAATGCCTTGAAATTTTCTAGATATTCCTTAAACAATTTCGAGAATTTTTCGATTTTTTTCATAAAATGATTTCTGAAAATATCAAGGAAGAAACATCTTCTCGAATTTTTCAATGGTTTCTAAAAGGGTTATGAGAATCTTTGTTTTTCGAAAAAAATTATATTCTCTTCCATCCGCAAAAATCAATTGCAAAAAATTTCAAAACATTTGAAATATTTCTCTAATCGTTGTGAGAAAAAAAACAAGATTTCAAGGCTGTTTCTTATATTTTGCAGAACTTTCTGAACATATTAGGTTTCAAGCAATGAAAAATTTTCCGAAAATTCATGGTATAAATGAAATTTTCTCCCAACAAGGTAACTCAAAGGAAATTATATAATAGAATTCCAAAACCATTAGAAAGAATTCCATAATTCAAAGCGCAATCAGTGGAATTTTGAACGGATTTAGAAGCATTTTTCAGATTTTATTTATTGATTATATATTTCTTATTCTATAAATTTGTTTCATTTATTTCTTTAATTTATGTTTTTCTCACATTATTAGGCATCCAGGCTATGAGTGGTCCAGCTGGTGGAGGTTCTGCATCAAATGGCTATAGATTGAAGCAATATCCTACTATGCCACGTAAATATTCAATATAATTTTAGTCAGTTTGATGATCTTTGTGCTATGAATTTAATTTATTTGTTTTCCCATAAATAGCTACTAATCCTACGCCACAACAGAGGATGTCAGAAAAAATTTTCCCGGGTGGGCTTCCTACTCCACCGAAACCAGTTTTTACGGATCGCCAATTGAAATCATATTACTATCTTCCAAGACCCCCACCAAATTCCAGATAGAAAGGCTATATAAGAGCACATTTTGATAGGTGTGTGAGAGGTGATTATCTGGCGAGTAAGACGTCTTTTGCACCAGTGAATCGAGTAGGAAAAGTCTCATGAGCTTGGAATCACTTATCACATACCAATCGGAAATCATTTTATTCCACGAGAGCCAAAAAAATCATGTCCAACTTGAGATTTGAAGTTTGAAGTGGTATGAAATGTATTCCTCATTCCTGTGGTAAACATATCCAAACCGTAGGGAAGTTGTATCCAATAAAATTTGAAAAAAAACATATATTTGGTGTACATTTCTTCCTTATGTCTGTGTAAGAGAAGGGAGATTGTTCCGTATGAGTGATTAGTGCATCAGTGGATTGGAATATTCGTTCATACTCTCTCCCTATTACGGGTTTGAGAGTCTCGGCATACCCTTCTCTCTATTCCTTTGCACACTTCACCACTAACTCAGGGGTGAGGGGGACCTACAGTTTACGGTGGGTTCCGAACCACCAAGAGCAACAGCTACTTAATGCTTAGAGAACTTAAAGAACTCTAGAGGTACCGGGCTCACGACTCTCCGTGGCCCGCTGAAGCTCTTCCAGGGTGCGAGGTGGGAATAGAACCCACAACAGAACAGGAGCAACCTCGATCCACTCTTCTCACCAACTACACATATTCAAATAAATTTGTGTTCCTACGCTCTTGAAGAGCAAAATAGATGCTGAGATCATTTGACAATGCTTAAGCTCGTGCTTGAATATAAAAACATTTTAGAAAGCTTTACATGGCAGCGTACCTAGGACATTGAAGACCTCAAGTAAAGATTTATCCCCTCCTCATTCTACACGTTCCTCATGCATGAATGAAAAATTCAATTTTTTATGATGAAAACATTTTATTTGAGGACCATTTCTCTATCTTAAGGAAGAGCGGAGATCGTTCTGTTGCCCCTCACCGTTCCCCCTCTAATGTCCCAACGTACGCGACTGTGTCTATATGACTTATAATATAACATTCTTATCAGATTGCTTTGGCAATATCGCATACTGTGCGTTTACCCGGATCTCGGTGGGACCTCGGTGTAGCGGCAATTCAAAAACTGTTATCGGATATCAGGGCCGGCGCAGCCTATATTTCGTATGTATGAAGTTTGCAAAGAGAGAGGGTGGAAGATGAGGGGGGGGGGGGGGCAAACATTTTTACTGGTGTTTGTTCATTTCAGAGAGAAGGCTCTCCTTCGTACATCATTCTCGGAATTAAATGCGTCGATAATTTCATTGAAATATAAGCTATCCAAACAATCTTGGTAAATAGCAATATCGCGTGATTATTTAGCCGCATTCGATTTTGAAATATTTCAGGGAGAGATCAGACTTGTAAATGATTTCTTGAAATTGGTCGTTATTTGTTAAAATTCGAAAACCTTGTCAAATATGGAAGCCTCACCTAAAAATAGATGGTCTAATTCAGAAATATGATTTTCAATATCATTCAATATGATTTTGATTGAAATGGTCATTGCACTATATCGCAGCACTATATGTCAGATTCAAATCTATTCAAGAAAATGCCCGATAGACATAGTTCCAAACCGACTTAGTTTTTAATTTTTAAATCTGCAAATTAGAAACGCAACTCGCAGAGTCGTCATTTCAATGGGTTCTTTTTTCCTGGGCAGTAAGAAAAATATAATTTTGTTTCTCTCCAAATATAAATACACCCTTGATTTAAAGTTTATGACAAGTTGACTGCATATTATCTTTCACTCTTGCAAATTTCAATGGAAACAAAGGTAGTACTGTTTTGAGAAAATTTCGTGTTTTAATTTTTTAAACAAAACAGCTTGTTCACTTTTTACTCTTTCTCGATTTGTCTTATCGGCTTTGTAAGAGTAAAAAAAAACTTGACAAACTCAAACAAGAAAATCCGAAGACAAATGTTAGAATTTCTGATAGAAATAGGTCTTCAATTTTTTTGAAAATCAAAAACTATTTTCCAAGCGGAACGTCTGAGATGCTTTTAACTTTTTATAAGTTTTGCAAGTTTGAAAAAAATCAAAGAAATAAGTGTTTCACGTTTCTCAATCTGGTGTGGAATATGTAAATAAATTGATAACTGTTTTGTACATTTCAAAACAATAATTGTTATGAAAAACAATATATGATATAACTAGCGGAAACTTACCTTTTCTATCGAAAAAAGATAATTGGAGGGATGATCTATAATTCCAAATTTTTTCAATACAATCGAAAAGATTCTCGGCGGAATTCCTGGTTTTTTGGCTATTTCCAACCTTTCTTCAGTACGATTTTGGGTAGAATAAAAAATATTATTTGAAGAAAAAAACAAACAAATCTATTTTTTTCAGAGAAATTGATATCTTGAAATTTTCGAAAAAAAGGATTTGACTAGAGTAATACGAAATTTTCGATGAAGTAAGTCCTGAACGAGCTGGAGTCTCGCGGAAAATTCAGTAACGGTCGAAAGTTTGAGAAAAAAGTTGAGACCTTGTCAATAGTTATATCCGAAAATATTAAAAAAATCATAATTGAGAATTTCCACATCATTTCTGAGCCTGATATTTTGATGTTTTTCCCTATTTATAAGTAGTGCGAGTTTTCAGGAATCGAAGAGATGATGGTTTGAAGTTTCTCAATCCAGTGTGCAGTATGTACCTATAAAAATCATTAACTTTTTGTTCAATTTATAAATAAATAATCATTGTCAAAAACAATATAATAAACTATTATTGCAAGAGCCAGAGCTATCATCGTTTTTACGTAGAAAAAAATGGTCTAAAAGCCTTGTTTTTTTAAGCACTCATCCCTCCTCTAACACCTCTTTTGCTAACATTGGTGGCTGACAGTCACTGCGTCAACGTTTAACCATTTCGATTTTAAAAGAGACGTTCTCAGCCCAAAATGCAATCTAAAACTGAGGACTATGGACTAATTGTATCTCTGTTCTTGACACAGGTATATCGTCACAGAACCCTAACTAAATGGAAACAACCATTACCATACGGCACAATGCTGTTCTCAGACTAGTCGACTCAGCGTGAACCCCCTGTTGAGCGAAAAATCGAGAACGAAAAATTCAGAACTATAAACATCTAGATTTTACAAGTTTATGGTGACGACCGATGCAAACTTGAAAGTTTAAATTCTTCCTGAAATCTCAGGTACTTAGTTAACGGTGTAAAAAGTACACAAAACCAGGTATCACCGATCCCATTGTCGAAAAAAAATTGAAAATGAACAGTGCAGAACCCAGGCAAGAAATAAATTTCTGAAGCAAAAGTAATTTATTTTCTATCTTTCCGTGAAGTTTTTCATGCACGGAATTTTCATGGCTGGGAATTCACATGTCTGGAGTTCTCCATGGCATCGACGCTGGCTGCGCCGCCCTTGTTGTATTTATAAAATGGTATTTTTGGACTCTGTCAAAACCCGCAAAGAAGTTGAATAGGATTTAAAGTGCCTTGAAACTAGTGTTATTTTCTTCATCTAACCCCCCCAAAAAACATTTCATATCGAAATCTGGCAAGGTGAGGAGAGAGAATTTGCCCCAATAAACGTTCGCCCAACGTTGGAAGCCAACAAAAAAGGAGCAAATCTCATGCATGCACTTGGATGGGGCTTGCTTTTCAGGCCGATGATTTGAGGTAGGTTTTTCCTTTTTTTCTTCCAAGAAACCTACCGCGAATCGTTGGCCTCAAAAGCTAGCCTGATTGAAGTGCATGCGGGAGATTTTCCCTTTTTTGTTGGGTTACTCAAACTAAAAAACTCTTATTGTTCATATTTAGTTTAAATTTTGTGTAAAGTAAGTGATGAATCGCTGATGATCCCCATGAAACGGTTTCATGGGAACTGCTTTCATTCACGTGCCCTGGATCCGGAAAAGTTATAGGAATGTTTAGTTTTATGTGGCCTTCTGAAATGGACCGTTCAGGAACTTCAGATCTTGAGAGGGTATTACAAGGTAGTGATATAAGGCTTTATTGAAATTGTCAATTATTATTACTCAATTAAATCCATTCGTTGCACAAAGTATGCTAATATCTACCTTTGGCACATGCGTTAGACATCTTGCATGGTGAAAAGGAGATGTGCAATGGGGTATCTTTTACTCGTTATTTCCGAAGCACAAAGCAAGATAAAAATTCAGATAAATGAAGGATTGAGATACTAAGCTCCTTTAGTAAACAGCATCAGCTCTGAGAAGAAGAAAAAGTATTATTCTCTTAGCAATTATAACTGATTCTGAAAATCATAATACATTTATTTTAGTTTATTTTGTTTCCGCAAACGCTCCAAATTGATTCAAATCGGGGCTTTGAAAATCAGTAAATTTATGTAGTTCTTTAGAACTGGATTTCATAGAATAATTGCATGTATAGTTTACGCTTAAATTTGTAATTTATATTTTTTATATCTCATCAAATGAAATATATAATCCTTAGTTCTCACAGACTGTTTTAGAACAAAAATTAACTTATAGCAAGCTGTTTGCATCAGGCTTTTAAATTTAAATGGGTGAATGGATCGCAAAGGATTGAAGCAGGAAAAACAATCATAAAAATATTGAGTGTTCTTCAAGCCGTTCGCTCATGACGAAGGAGAGCAAAGTCTTAACACTGCAAACATATCCATTAACGTAGTAGTATCCATCGACATATAAACTGGACCGCTTATCTGGATGCGCGAACTCGAACGTAGTAGAAAGAAAAGGAGATAGTGCTCTATCCTTCACGCGCAGTGATGTCGCTAGCCTTTCCTGGCCCCCGTTTCATTATTCACACTTTCAAAAATCTATTTCCGGCAAATAATTCCCGGAACTTTCCCATATAAATTTAAGAAATTATTTTTTCGGAAATATATATTTAGCATTTTGTGGAGATGCAGGTGTATGCTTGAACGTGTCTTTTTATATAGAATAATAAAAAATAAATAAAAAATTATGACAAGCTGAATTTCGTGGATTCAATAAATTCATCAATGTAAACTTCAATATTTATGACCCTAATTTTGTCCAAGTTCTTTATTTCGTAAATTTATTTTGGAACGAATATTATTTATTATGTTTAATGTAGTACATAGTATTAATTTCAAAATTATTCATCGTTATATGAATATTATATGTCGATGCTGTAAATAAATGTTTTTCTAGGTTATGACGTCAAGTCAAAAATATAATAATAGAATCACCTGTAAAATGAACGCCCGTCGCCCACGTCGCTTCGCGTTCGACAAACAAAGCACATAAAACCCATTCTTTCCGTTATTCAGATTATTTGTATTGAAAACTTCAAACGAGCTTGGGCCGTCAAAACCGAGGCTGACAAGTCCCCATTGAGGGTTCCACTAACTGCTCATACAGGCCTGAGCCGAAACCAAGAGCCAATCAGAAAAAGCAGGTCGGAGACAACCGAGGATACATCCTATGTCCCTTTTTTTCCACACCAAAATGGATGCGCAGTCGACATGAGCGGTCCAGTTTATATGTCGATGATTTCATCGTCTTGAATCAAAATAATATATTTCGAAGATGATGTTTCGCTGTATTCACATTTGTTCTCAAATTTACTTAAATTCTCACGCGAATTGAATTTGAGGTACAGGATCGGAGAAATTCTTCGTCCGCCTGAAGCTCAACGCGGAGACCCTCTGAGTTGTTCAGGCATATCTCTAGAATCCATAGGAAGTTAAGTAGTTTTCTTGGTTCGGATAGGAAAAAAGAATTTCGAAGATGATTCCTTATGATTTGGAGATTTCCACTATAATTTTTATGAAGTATGAAGCGATTCCCTTTGGAGGTAGAGAACCTTATAAATTCTCAGCCGACTGGAACTCGACGCGGAAATGCTCGGACATGTCAGTTCATACTTTAGAAACGCGCTCAGATCAGACGAGTTTTCATGGCCTGAATGAAAGATAAGGTTTTCGGAATCATGGCCTATCAATTCAAGTTTTGTTTCCTATTTTCCTCAATAATGGAGCAAGTTTGAAGTATTGTGGAACATCGAGAGAAATCTCAGACGACTGGAACGCGGTGTGGAGACGCTTGCAGATCTACACTCATAACTCGGGAATCCTCAAAGATTTGATTCATTCTCTCTCCCAGTATGATACTCAAAGCATCTGAACTCAAATCCCTGCTGCAGCTCGGTTTTCTCATCTAGAATGACGAACAGATTAATAGCAATATCTGTTTTATCAATACCTCTTGGATTTCTTCACCTACATGCTCTCCAGCCAGGCGATCTGCACGTCCTGCATCTGCAAGAATGATACAAGTTTATTTGAAGGTATGATGTAAGGTGCAGCAAAAAAATCGCAAGCCTGTGTGAATGATCCATTACATTTCTTTCAGGGCCGTCCATAAGCAGGGAACGTTTTCTCTGATATAAGTTGTATTATGTGGGAGACATATCAAAAGTCGAGACCAGGAGTTAGATTCATGAGAGGTATCATTTTCTTGAACATTGGTCAAGTAGAGTGAACCCTAGGGTAATAAACTGTTGCAAATTATTTCCATTTGTATCATCGAGAATAAATAATCCACTTTTGCAGATTCCGAATCAGTTCAGATACAAATTTATGCATATGTGTCAAGGTACAGTTATTATTCTCTTTTATTACGGAGGTAGGGAGAGATCTAGGGAGAGAAATAGGGAAGTGGAAATGCTGAGAGAGGTGAAGACATAAAAGAAAACGTTTGAATAAAATTAAAAGAGTGGTTTATTGCCTTTTACACATCCGATGATAGTTACCAGCCCGTAAACGATGCTAGTAAGTTATTGGCGAGGCACCTTTTCCAGTGACGCTTGAGTCCTCGGGACCACTTGTATGCCGGGAGGTGGTGACAGACGACGTTCTCTCACTTTAACCCGCATGCCTATCAAAGAGTTGATAGTTTACCCCGAGAAATGAAGGACAGAAAGGTTCTTCGCCAATGCACGCTTTCACGTTAGGAAAATAGCTTTCCTTTTTGTGAAGAATTTCAGAGATTTTCCGTGATATTATATTGCCTGCCTTCGTGACATAGGGTACTAAAAACAAATTGAAGCTATTATGATTCGTGGCATGCTATCCGCAGCGTCCCAAAGGGCTCAAAAGGTCCTATAAAAATGAATAAAATAAAAGGCCATTTCCGTGTTTTCGAATTGCATGCCGATGTAAAAAATTAAAGTTTGGATCATGAGAAAACTCTGCGAAAATTTTCATGCACCCCTCGCACGACCAGTGGTTAAAAATGTTGGGAAAGCTCTGTGAAAATTCAGTACAACTTTTCCGTGATTTCAAAATAGCTCTGATAAAGATTAATATTAATTTTATAACGAAATGATTATCTAATGCAAATCGCATGCATTTTGCATAGGAGCATCGCATTATATTATATTGTAAACGAGAACTCCAACAATAACTCCTTCGAACAGCTTACATCGGGCACATGTTGAAGAATTTGTTTTCTCCACTACCCAACAACAGTCTTCATGTAAAGAGATTTAGATGAAAATTTGAAAATAATAGTTGCACGTTCCGTTGGTTCGAGGACGATGAAGACCTTCCAAATATTCAAGATATGATTAAAGGTACTCTTTTGCTTTCTTTAGGAGGAAGCTTCGTTATCGGGAAAATTTTCGTGAGTCATTTTTTGTAACCACAGAATGCTTACTAAAAATACGATTTTTCTCCAATTTCCATAGATCCAGGAGAAAGCGAAAAACAAGAAATTTTGGCGAGCAGATATTATGAAGACGATGAAGAATCGAACTCTGATGATGATAGCGATTCCCAATCTGTTGAGGGGGGAAATAGGTTTATACGCTTAAAAAAATCGAATTTTTCTCTATTCCATAAATTGTTAGTAAAACTATCGAAGAATATTTTCCCAAAAGTTTTCAATGAAAAATTTCAATTCGTTGCGGTGTTATAATCGTCTTTATGTGGATGTCTCCCCGTACGTGTCGGACCGCACGGTACGTACAGTCGGTCGGTCATAAAATGCAAGTTCAAAATTGAATTTTTGAGCAAGAAAAAGGATAACTATATGGTGCTGGAATCGCTGATTAACCAGTAAGTGATTAAAATAATGTTATTATCGTCTCGACAATGTTTTTTCAAACGCATTTTTCTCGAACCGACTTTTTTGATATTTGTGTACCCTCTAGCTCAAAAAGTTTTGGACCAATCATTCTCATACTTAGCAGATACTTTCTTTGTATGATTATCTTCTATTTGAACATAAATCCGTAGTTCTATTATTGTTTTGAGTATATTTTGAGCACAAGAAAAGTGATGAAAAAACGTCAAAAAATCAATGTCTCCTGTTTACACACCCATAAAAAATTGAATTTTAATTTTTTCTTTCCATAATGAGGTTCAAATAGAAACTATATATGTGCCGCAGTTAAATTTTGAACCTTATTGATTTCGGATAAAACTTGCGGCCTCCAGAATACACACAAGCACCGAGTTCCAATTGTGACGCTTTATGGGCAGAAGCCGAAATCTATGTTTCTCAATAAAAAAATTTAAAAATTTCACAATTTCTTCTCAAATATATGTACAAAATGTCCACAAAGTATAAATAAATTACATTCATCCCTTTGTTGCCAAAAAAATCACGAAAATCGTTACAAAAACTCCTTCCCAAACCTATTTCCCCCCTAATGATAATGATGAAGCTACTTTCCAACGACGTTACGTTACTAAAAACAATATACGAGTAACGTCCTTACTTTAAAAAAAATTTGTAAATACGTTATAAGTACGTTTGATATTCAACGTTATTACTGCCCATCACTGTTTTTTCAAAAGGCAGTAAAGAATTGAGGATGGTTGAAAAGATTTGTTAAATAGATGGATAACATTATATTGCTCTTCAAGGATTTTTAATTACAAGACACTTTTATTTATTCAAAAGAATTCATGTCTATGTAGCACTCTTCAAGTTCATGAAATGGAGAATGAAGTAGGAGACCTTCGTGGCAGGTTCTACAGTGCTTTTCCGAGAACTGTGGAAGCATAAGTAGGGTCCTTTAGGGGCTCCTAATCAGTGGTTAGTTGGTTGTTGGGAGTCAAAGCATGAGCTTTGGAACCAACCCGTATTGGAATAGTGGCTCTTATTAGAGGTTTTATGGAGGTTCCTGTAGGAGGCTCTAGAGGTCCATGTATGGAGCTTCAGAAGCCCTAGGAGGAGTCTTTCAAAACCCTTGTAGTAGAGTCTGAAGGTTCTCATCAGAAGCTCTGAAGGACCTTACATGAGGCTCTAGATGCCATCGGAGCTCAGAGGGTCATTGTATGAGGCTTTGGAAGCCCCTTTCGTCAAGGGACAAAGATCTTTACCATAGCGGAAGAGTTTACAGAGAAGAAGTAATTCGAAAATATTTACATTGGATATCCGAAGCAACAGTGATGAATTGAAAACATGAACAGGAATCAGGGTCAAGAATCAAATAAATTTTCTTCATACCACAGTCGAAAGTATGTTTTTCCGGCATCGATTGTAAGGCAGCTATTTTCAATTTGAGCCTTGATAGAACTACACTCCCGCCCTCCGTAACACCGGGATAAAAAACTTACTTGCGCGCACCGATACTCAATTCATGAGACTCTCGTTGCTGCCGTCAGCCAAAATCTTTACTGCTGTTACTCTTGATTGTTCACATAACCTCAAAATGATGAGTTTTTAAAACTATTTTAGCATGTTTACAAAATTAAATTATTTTTTATGAAAATGTGTGAATACATTTACTTTTGTTAATGTGTAAAAGTATTATGCTTTGCCGTACTTTTGACCAGGTATAAAGAGAAACAGTATACTATTCTGTACCAATCACGACTCACGTAGAGATTGGAAATTTCTTGGAAAAAAGTATGAGCATTTTTCTAATATTTTTAATTTTTTTCAAACTAATATTACTTGGATGAAGTTTCTGTAGAGATTATAAATCTCCACATGGAATCAGTAGCTGCTCACAAAAAAAATTTCCATTTCTGGAAATTTCATTTGAACAGTTATTCTCTTCACTCATTCTTTTTTTTATTTAATTTTGTTCTGTAATGCGAACTAAATACGAAAACCTCTTACCTGTTTGAATATTCTACTGTTCAGTAGAAAATACAAAGAAAACATGATAGTTGCATGTTGACCACAAAATAAATAAATTTTCGATGAGATAGTAGTTGTAGCTGATCGAACAGAAGAATTTCATACAATAAAGTCGATTTTTAAGGGAGAAATATTTCCCGGTCGGAGGAGACAAAGGACTCAACAAAGTTATTGTACCACGAATGAATGACTTTATTAATTATTCTTGAATTTCTAACAAAGAGACAACATTCCGAACCGAATATAAAAATCTGTACAAAAAATGGTTAGTTTTTGAACAAAATATTCAAATCACAACTGGAATGACTGAATACCCAGTGAGTTAGTGAGTTAGTTTATAGACGAGCAGAGAGCCTCGATAAGGTCCACCCTGACGCTTAGGCTATGAAGCCCACTGTGCTACGCCCATACTTGTCGCTTCTAGTGATATGACTAGGGTCCTCTGGACGAAGCTTTGAATATCAGTCTCTGCTCGTATGGCCTTATCCTCGGGTTCGATAAAATGTTCCCGGAAGGAATCATTTTATGCCTGAATTGAGCCTGGCTGAAGTCCGGCATTGGCATAGGGATTGCAAGTATGTCTTATCATCCCTGCTGCAATTCCCGCACTCTGTCGTGGAATTTAATCTCATTCTATGACAATGATAGTCCAAGGGATTGTGCCTTTTGAGCATATGAACCACTAACCGTAGCTCTTTCTTGAGTGCTGTAACGCTCTTCGGCAGCTGGCCGCTTCCTAGTTTCCTCTGATTCCAGTGTGACTGGATGAGGATTACGTTATTCCTCTTTGCAAGTTTTTTGAATGCCTCTTTGCATTCCCGAACCAGCTCTGAAGTTACTTCTTGTTTTCCAATTGCGGTTCATGCCACCTGGCTATCTGAACCGTTGTAGATTCCTGATTCACACCACCATCTAGTTTGGACGCCGTCCGTGTACCAGGTTCGCTCCTAGATGCGGGTGTAACCATTTGCTTCCCACAAAGCCCTGATTGGGATAACAACTCGGAAGGCCCTGGTTAAACTAAAGCGTTTCGCTATATTTTCTTGCCTCATACTGAAAATCGGCATTGTACTGATGTCACTTTGAGCCTCGTGTATTGAGACCCCCAAGTCAATCTACCTGCTCGTGCAAGTCGACGTATTGAATGAGCTGCTTTGACAGTTATCTGGACGCGTGAGGGTTCCTTACGGCGCAAGAAACCTATCGCTGATGTGAGTGTAGTCCTCATTGCTCCTGTTACCTTCCCGAACGCTCTCGTTTGTAGTCGTCGCAGTCTGTCCTGCATTGTTCCAAGCGTTGCACGTGGCAACTTGAACACATACGCTTATCAAAGTCTTGATTTTGGGGAGGAAGAATTGAGCCAAGCTATCATTTTAGGCCCTAGACTTCATGTGTGAACAAAGGCTCTCCTACATATCCAAAATGCCGCGAAGAATCTCCTGCATTGCATTCCAAGATACTACGCACAATTTAACTTACTATCCTTGATTACTTTCAAATATTTAACTGAACCCAAGTTCATTGACCTCACGCAATGGGATACAGGAGCGTCGGCCTTCGCCACTTTGTATTTCCTCGCAAAGATGACAGAGCTGGTCTTTTCTGAATTAACTGAGGGAACCGAATAATCGGACTAGAGCCATTTCGAATTCATTGCGAATTTTTTGCGAACAGAGAGAATCCTGATTCCATTTTTAATCGTAATTTTCTTGTCCGATCCCTTTGCTTGAGAAGCGGCATTCTTAGTACACAGAGGAAAAGGGAGGGGATTGGAAGTGGATGGGGACGGTAGTGCAGGAGGTAAAAGAGTTTGTACTGGGGTTTCCTATTTTGGAAGAATAGAGAAGTGAATGTTGATACAAAGGAAATAATAAGGGGGGCAAATGTTGTGATGAGGTGGTTGTGAGGGTTTGGAGAAAAAGTTGTTTGCAGATGACTTCGAAAGGAGGATGGAGCTGAATAGGGTTCAGGAAAAAGAGATCAGATGGACACTTTATTTGGACAGAAGAACACCTAGTTTTATTGTGAGGAGAGAGACAGGCATAACAAGCTCGGGAATTTCGATAGGTGGTCGGGCGTGCAATGATAAGGGGAAACTCCTAGAAGAAAGCGGAAGTAGGCTGGAGGGGAAGTTTTAGCGGTAGAAGGAGAACAGGTAAGGAGATAAAAAGATGAAGAATGCGAGAAAAAGGTATTATCGAAAAAATGGTCTGCATGAGGATAAAGTGAGAGGAAGTCATGAGGAGGAGAGAAAGGTGTTTATCATTCTTAAAAGAAACGACATGGAGAGGGAGAAGGCAGAAGGGTGGAGAGGATATGAGGGTCAAGGTATAATGAGAAATCTGGGTTGATTATGCCAATGGAGAGAGAGCGTAATTTGAGTCGGGAAGGAAAAAAAGGAAGGCAGTAGATATTAGCGAGGATGAGATGTGGAAGCATGAAGGGAGGGGAACTTGCATGGAAATAGTACTGTTTAAAAAAAGGGAGGAAAGGGCAATTGCATGTGCGAAGGTGGTGTACCATTATGTAAAAATTAGAGAAGGAATAGCAGATAAGTTATAGTATATGAGAAATAGGTAGGAACCGCGGAGGCAGAGTTTGTACCCTCGTTTAAACGTCTGGAAGCTTCTGTATCTATCTTTCTGTCAGCAGTGAATAAGCTTCTAACATACACGAAAATACACACAATAGTTATTGTTTTATTCCCGTTAATCTTGAGGACGATGCTCTCCGTGCTGGTATCTAGTCTATTTCACATCCTCTGCAAATCATCGCATAATTCTGCCGTAACGACCTTGTCAGAATGCATTCTTGTCTTACGCCTTCTTTGATATCAAACCAATTGCTCGGTTGTCCATTTATTTTGAAACTCACTTTACTACCATTATATATTGCTTGTAATGTTTTCAGATAGCAACCTTTCACTTTCATCTCTTTGAAGACTTGTTAAAGTTCAGCTTTATCCACCTTGTCGGAAACTTTTTCCAGAATAACGAATGCACAAGTACTTTTTTGTTTACTTTCAAGCGTTTTTCTGTGACCTATCTCAAGCTGGATTCCTATCTGATACGCGAATGACCTTCTCGGCATGAATCCACATTGAACTTCACAGATCTTCTCCTTTGTTATTCCCATGACTTTATTGATCAGTATTTCGGTGAACATTCTGCCCACATGACTAAGTGGGCTAATCGGTCTATAATGGTCTTGTAGATTGAGATGATAATCGCCTTTGTTCATTCTTCAAATTTTCAATGACGGATTGAATATCGTTGATACCGATTCCGACTCCGCCACCTGCATCGGAATTGTCTAACGCATCCTTGTCTGTGTGGCGGTTTTCATGTTACATTGCTTCCCCTTTACACAGCTACTTGAAAAAATCACTCATACAATCTTTAACTTTGGCTGAATCCCATATTATTTCACCATCATCAGTATTTATTCCGACTACCTCAATGCAAGCATTCTCATTCCTAGTCTTCTTAACTCCTTTCCAAAATAGTTTCTTATTTTCTTCAAAATCATTCTACGTTTTTGTATCTTCTTCCACTTTCATTTCGTCTTTGCTTGCTTCTTCTTTCTCGTATTCTGCTACGCGTATTTCATCATTCAACCAAGCATTACCAGACATCCTTCCTACATTCACAGTATCACACATTTCCTACGCAGTGTTGGAGATGCCATCCCGTAGTATTATCAATGCACCCTTGACATTATTGTTGCCTGTCTCTACCTTCCAATTTTTTTTCTGTAACATGAATATTTATCAAGGTTTTCACGGTATACAATTTGTACTTCTAATTCCTACAGATTCCCTGTTCTCACTCGCGTCTATTTTGATTTATCAATTGATCTTCTTCTCCTCCATACTTGCCTTAGGTTTTTGTTTAAACTATAGGGTACTGAACAATTTATCCTCATTTTCGTTTATTTTGGGTCTCTGAAATGACCAGTTACCCTGTCGGAACCTTCACGTTGCACATCAACCCAGCCGTAGATGTCTACAAGCATTATTATTCATTTGGTAGAAATAAATGTTTCTATGACACCATTCAGCGAGTCTCAGAAGGTCTCTTGTCTCTTGACGGCGACCATCAACAATCTAGGATCTACTTTTGACCAGAGTTAGAGACTATTTTCCACCTCAATAATCTTACGTCCCCTTTTGTTTGTTTCCGCTGCGCACATAATATCTCGCCTCCTCATGCGCAAAGTATCCCGCAATTCCTTTCCTTTCAGATCCCAACTACGAACTTTGAGCGAAAAAATATTCCGTGATAAGAATAGTATTCTTATAAAGAGCTACATCGTCATAAGATGGGGCAAAGAAAGTTCAAAAGGGAAGATGAAGGAGCCAACAAAGCCATAAGGGATCTAGTTATGATTGGTTGTGTTAAACACTGAGGAGTACACAGTTTGCTTAAGTTTAATCTTCAAGGAGATCAGGACCAAGCTAATGATCTTATAAAAATCTATGAAAATGAAACTTTTTTCTTGACCGAGAGGGCAATTTTCTGAAGAAGTGGCTTGATTTTCTGCTTGGCAGGACGTCTGTCCAACGGAAAATATAAATCTTGTGCAAAACACTCGAAATTCGATAGAAAAAGGTAATATTAAGGATGAGAAAAATTTATTGATACACGAGTAGACAAGGAAATCGTGAAAAATTTGTCCTGATCGAAACCACCAAAAATGAATCTCCAACTGAACAGTAAAAGTGCAACCAAAAAAAGAATATTTATACAGAAAGAAAATCAATTTCATAGCAGAAAATACGAATTTCCAACAGAGTCAATAGATTTTCCACTAAATGAAATTTCAGGGCAATTTTGAAGGGCGAATATGAGGTACTTATTCTTTACGGATTTGTAGTATGATGTAGAGACGAAAACTTTTAATCAACGTTTATTCCATCCGAAAGGTTTATTGAGGAATAAAAATTGGACATTTTCCTGATCAATCTATGCAAGTTGCAAAATAATTTTGAGAAGCAAAGTTAGTCATTGCGAAAAGATCTCTAAATCTACTGTTCACAGTCTCCTTAATGAGATGTACAGTTTTTGTTTTGATCATTGTTTCGAATGAATCTGAAGCAATGGACTGCATTTATTTTTTGTCCCATATTTTTGACGGATAATACTGCACCGGGTGACATAAAAAGGAACACATGACTGTTTACTTCATCTCAACAAGAGTTACGCCAAAAAGCGCGATTATTTATTTAAAAAACAGACATATCTACAATGATAAGAATATAATAACAAGAGACCGGCTCGATAACCCGGTCGGGTTACTGAGTTGCGCTGCGCATTTAGCGTGACGACTCGGATTAGACCATCGCTGCCATGATGCAGTTTGATAATCTGTCCCATTGCCCACTAAGTAGGAGGCATATTTTCATCCCGAATAAGAACGAGATCTCTATGCTGAAGGGACGGCTATAAGGTACTCTATTTGGAACGAGGTTGAAGTTCTCTGAGGTATTCAGAAGACCAACGTTCCCAGAAGTCCTGGCGAATCTGTTGGAGTAGTTGCCAGCGTGACAACCGATCTTGCGCAATTCCCATCAAGGATGGCTCAGGAACAGCATTCAAAGGACATGCTTTCAGAAAATATCCTGGAGTCGAATGTGATAGGTCCTGTGGATCATCTGACTCTGCCATGAGAGGCCAAGAGTTGAGACATGCCTCGATTTGTGTAAGAAATGTTGTCGTTTCCTCAAACGTGAGAAGGGTCTCTCCAATAGTTCGTTTGATTTGGAATTTAGTGGACTCCACTGCAGCTTCAGTAAGTCCGCCAAAATACGATCCTGCAGGTGGATTAAAATTCCACTCGTTGCCGTCTGAAGCTTAAATAGAAGCGATGGATTGAGACTTACGAGATGCCTCAGCGAAAATTTTTTTAAGTTGACGGTCAGCTCCAACGGAGTTTTTGGCACTGTCACTGACTAATGTCTTGCAAACGCCTCGTCCTTTTGGAAATCCCCGGTGCGCTGCGATAAAGCCACTCCCCATGTAGTCTGAAACTATCCCTAGCTGTACTGCTCGAGTTGCGCAGCAAACAATGATACAGATGTAGCCTTTAAAGGACTTGTAGCCACATCCTTTATGCATTAAAAGCTTGAATGGTCCAGCGCAGTCAACACTAGTGTTTAAAAATGGCCGAATAGATGGAGTAGATCGGATTGAAGGTAAGTCAGCCATAATTTGTTGCGGAACAGCTGCTCGGTTCTTTGAAGATAAAGACCCATCTTTTTCAGATGACTCCTTCTTATTATCTTCTCATTTTTCATCAGGGCTGGAATTTCCTTTGGAAAGACGCGAAGCTTTTCATGTTTAATCAAGCGCACACGAGCGTGGCGAAGCTCAGAGGCAGTAATATGAGGCTATGATACAATGATAAAAGTCTAACGGTGTTGAAAAATCAAAAGTACAAGGCAGTGACGCGAAGAAGTTTATCTAAAGACGAATATCGGTGAAAAAAGAACTAGTGTTTCTTATCGCGAACCACAAGATTGACCGTGACCTTTTCCTCCATATCGACGGAGCTGTCTGAAGGTTCCAGTGGACTAGATGGCTAGTCACTTGGATTGGCAAGCCATTCTGCCCACTTCACCAGAGCAAAAACGATAAGAACTCACGAGCAGAGACTCCTCGCATCGCCCAATCAGCTAGATTGTCATTGCCCGGAACCTAATGCCACACAGTTGAAGGCAGAGTAGTATGAATTTCTGATACTCGATTCGCGATATATGTTTGAAGTTTCGAAGGTGAATCTGCAATTCAAGCCAGAGCAGTATTTGAAACTGACCACATATGAAGCGGAGCATCAAGTTTTATAATTCTCTGAATGTAACCAACGAGACGTGCTAGAAGGAGCGAAGCGCACAGCTCAAGACGAGGAAGTGCGACAGCTTTTACAGGTGCTACCTTTGTTTTTGATGAGATCAGCACTACCAAACATTTCTCAGTTTTCTGAACTGATTTTAAGTGAACGACAGCTGCACATGCTCGTTCTGAAGCATCTCCGAGCCCATGATATTCATATGAGCAGCCTGTTGTTCGAAAGCCAATCTATCGATGCACTGGAACTGAAGAAAGATGTTGCCGATCTTCATAGTATCTCATCCAGCGTTGAATTAATTCTCCAGGAAGTGGATCATCCCAAGAGATCCTCAACTTCCAAAGTCCTTGAAGGAAAGTCTCTGTGACGATAATTGAGCTGCCGGATCGAAGAAGGCCACATAAACTCATTTCGCTGAGACTGGGGAGGCCTGTAGCTGCTCGGGTTTGAGCGACGTTTGAAGGCCTCCCTACTCCCAGCGAAGTGAGTTTATGTGCCCTTCTTCGATCCGGCAGCTCAATTACTGGGGATAACCATCCAACCGGATCAAATAGTTGCGCTGATGGATTAGCAACCAAACGTTTTGTGATAACACCTTTCATAGGACTCAGATCGATATTAGAAATGAACAATCGTTTTTGGGTTGCAAGGTTAACCCGAGCATAGACGCTGAAGTTTCAAAATGCCAAGAAACATTTGAAGATAATGCTTCAAGGTCTTCGAGGATTTGTTTCAAAAGCTCAGGACAATTTGAAGTCCATTTCCTGAGTGAGAAGTCATCCGCCATGAAGAGCCCAAGCAAATAATCGTGACGTTTTATAGCAGCCTCTAAATTGTCCGCTCATGTCAACACATCATCGACGTAAACGCTGAGTTCATTAACTTCAGCAGCTTTAGGAAACCGATGTCTCCCATCAAGACCAAGCTGCTGAACGGTTCAAACAGCCAAGTATGGAGCACACATCAGACCATACGCTGCAGTTGAAAGTCGATAAATCTGAACAGGTTCAGCAGGAGTAATTAAGGACCTGCATGCAAACAATCATTCAGTGATATTCCTCAAATTGACTTCCGAGAGCCGTTGAATACCACTCGAAGCTTGGTTGTGAGACTCGAGTCCCGCCACACCCCATGATGCGGAAGATAAATGACCTTGAATCAATCCTTGGCTCAGAAGAACTTTTCACAGAAACCATGTGCCGAAGCCTCTTGCACTCCTCCATGAGATCGGTGTACGCATCCTGGAGTTAAAAATCCCTATTGAAACGTTGCTCTGTCAAAATACAATTCATCAACCTTGCAACAATGAAATGTGCCGACTAGGGAGTTATAAATTGACAACTCTTCTCCAGTTGGTCTTTAGTTGGTTTCCTTCAAGGAAACCTACATGATTGAAACCGCATGACAGTAAGCCTGCGGATTTGAAACAGTGGATGAACTTGAACATGCTGGGTCTGAGTAGACAATGATTCATGCAGAATCGTGTGATGCTTTTGTTGACAAAGCTGACACACATTCTTTGAAATACAGTTTTCGATGAGGTAGGGCCCGATGCAATTACTGGATAATCGTCTTTGATCAACGAATTCCTTCCTTTGTGCCACGGTCTAAACTCGAAACTGTGGACATAACATCAAAAAATGTGGTTCCCTGCACATGCAACATCTCCTATGCTGGTTTGTTTTTTTCGGTTGCTGTTCTGTAACTGCATTGACATTAGCAGTCGTTGACTGTAAAGATATCTGCTGCTTCCTTAACTTACGTTTCTGAGATTGAGACTTCATTTATGATTGTGGCGATGTCTGCTTACAGCCACCTGTTGTTGATTCAACAGCATCCGAAGCGCAGAGACGTTTTCTAAGAAATCTCTTGAGTTGCTCAAATGTCGGACGGTCTTTTGAACTGCCGATTGAAGTTCACCAATCCCAAAGGGACTGATGCTCCAGTCGTCCGACACTGAGATATACAAGAATTAATGACCATCCGCGCACCTGTTCATTTTAAGAGTCCAGTGACTCCACGTGATGAATAGTGGAATAAAAAAAGTTCTCGTAACGCGCTCGATGATTTCACTTTCATTTTCTGAAGTGAGAATGAACCGGATAAATGAGGAAGGACTATAATGCGTTTGTTCTCATATCTATATTGTAGTAATTCCCAACAGTGAGTATAATTCTGATTTTTTACTGAAATGTTACGAACAAGTTGCGCAGCTTCTCCCGAAAGATTAGTTTCTGAATGGTGAAGCTTTTCTACAAAACTCAATGCTGCATTCGAGTGAACCATTTATTTGGAAAGATCAGCGAAATCTGACCATTCGGTTTAGACGCCCGAGAATTATGGCAATTCGATTTTTGGCATTGAACGTAATGAAGAAAGCACTGGCACGATAGAGGCAATTGGCGCTCCTACTTGAGCAGCTGAAAGGTCTTCAATTCCATATAAAAAGTTTCCTTTTGCTGTCACATACGTCTCCTCAGTTTGATTATAAGAGTCCGCAGTTTGTTCTAAAAAAAAGTTGTCGAACGACATTGTAACAGGAGACGCAAATCGAATGAATGTGTTCAAAGCTCAAAAGATAAATTTATATATAATTGTCCTTTCAAATCAATGAATTCGTTCGCCTGAAAATAAATTACTGGTACGCAACGAGACTGAAATTATAAATATTTGAGAGAAAGTTGTTTGTTATGAACGTATATCATGTAAGAACGTCAACAAATACCGATAGGTAAACACACAAGATTCAATTAATACTTTCACGCGTGAACTTACGAACCCGACTTGATGTATAAATTGTAGGTACTTACAATTTGCGAATGAATGTCTGAATGTCACAAGTCACAGTCGCTTGATGATTTTTTAGGCACTCAAGTACTTTTGAAACAGCACACATTGTTCAAAGACAGACACAGACTATGACACAAGAAATCACTGAATCAAAAGTTTACTAACCGGCTCAAAGGACCAATTTTTCGAATGAAACTGAAGCGATGGACTGTATTTATTTTTTATCTTATTTTTTTGACGGATAATACTGCACTAGAATGAAGCCGAAAAGCGCGGTCATTTCATTAAAAAACAGACATAACTGCAGGTGTTGGTAAGACTAATCTCGCTGCCAGCAACAGGCGAACTGACCTATGAAATAGAAAATTGAAGAACGACAGCGAGATTGTGTAAATCTGTGTTTGAATGAACGAGTGAATGGAAGAAGACGTATGTAGGTTGAAAAGAATCTAATGACGAGAGACTGGCTGAAGGAATCAATATTTTGACGTGCAGCTGACTGAAGAAATATTCAGAAACTCGTTATATAAATACGTTATATCAAGATACATGCCAGAAAGAAGAAAACGACATTTAGATCTTGAACAATCATAAAAACGTCATTTTCCGATATAATTATGAAAGACAAGAAGAAGCAATGATGGGCAAGCTTTTTACCCCTGGAAAGTCTACGCATCAAAATATAGAGCACAAGTATCGCAATCAGTTTGTGCTACTTGAGGCCGACAAAGCCTAAGGTAAATTATTCTGTAAGACCCTCTTTTTTCCAATTTGAATGATGCTAGGAAATCCAAATTTAAATTTTAAAAAGGGAATATCCTCCATTCACCTATTAGGTTACTTAGTTGATACACAGCAGGCTTGACTATAATTTTTTCCTGATTTTTGAGAAAAGTGCGTAAGTATGATTCTTCTTGCTCGGAAGGTTCGTCCATCTATGGGAGGACAACACAGGGTTTCAAAAACTAAGACCTTTAAATATCTTCTTAACAACAAAATTTATTAAACACATCCTAATATAACCAATTAAATATATATTTTCATTGGTCCTTGAACTAGTGAAGGTCGCCAAATACTCGCTGATTTGCTTTTAACTTGACATTTTAAATGTAGATCAAAATCTATTGGGCAAGTATTTTTTGTTTGTGGCCTGTGGTCTTTAGTTTTTGAGACATGAGGACTTGAATATGTGACCTTAAGCGCCAGCCTCACTACCGTTTATTTAGAACGTGGCTTGATCTAGGCGTTCAAGGTGTAATATTTAAAAATTGATTACCCAGAAAACAGGCGAAATCGAACAAAAAAAATGTATTTGATGGATTTATCTCTGCTCGCACTCTTTGAGATTAAAAAGTAATCATCTGCACACAATACTTCTGGTATTGATTTTTAGAGATTACGAGGGACGAGTACCACGTAAGAATTCCTTCAAATAGTCTTTTTCATCTTGATTTAATTTCCTAGGCTGGTGCGGGCTAGTCAACTTTATTGTTCCCAGGTCATTGCCGTAACCAAATTTATGGAATGTATGTCTTTTATTGTCATAAAAACCAAAAACATTATCATCGCTCGCTATTACTTTATATGTGCCTGGTTTAACCTTCTTCCATACTATGTACTTCTTAGAAATCTCATGGCTATCTTCCATTTCGACGATTTTCAGATAGTGAAGACCTTTAATGTATGGAATTTCCATCGTTGGCTCTGTCTTTCTCGTTCGCATGCTTCGAGGAATATTAGATGGATTGAGGAACCTATCAAAAAAACCTCTCTGCGAACCCGATTCTGGAACGAAGAAAGGGAATCGATCAATTCTGAAACTCTCAACAAATTTGGATTGACTCTTCTTAACTCATTCGTAACTTTCTGCACTATATAGGTAATTCTCGAACCTTGAAAAACCTAGTTTTAAATTTAGTGCAAGTATGTTAAAAATCAACAGTTTTGGCTGTCACATTGAAAATGCCATTCTCACGTTTTTTGTTTTTGACTCTAAAAGGGGGACTTAAAAATCCTCTCGATTGTAAGATGATATTCTAAAGATGTTGATTTCACGTACGCATATTTTGTAAGGAAGAATATATTTTTCATCTCTTTTCTCTAGTTTTAACCTCCACCGAGTCTCTCATTAGCCAGCTTCCATAACTTTGAATACTTTTTTTAAACCTAATCTTACGATTCATACACATTTTTTTAATTTTGCAAAATCTTCCCCTTTTCCATGGGTTTATTACTTCTCTACTGTTATTTTATTTTTCTATATTTCCTTTTTATTTATGAAATAGAATACAATTTATTATATGTTGTTTTCCTTTTTGTGATTTATGAAATTATTCATATCTTCTGACCTACCTTCGAAGACTATCTCAAACTGAGCATACGCGACGAATCTGTTTTTCTAAACGGTATAGCGGAATTGCCTTCAACTTCCCGAATTTTCTCCTGCAAAGTTTTTTGAGGATTTTTCACTGTGTCAATGTGAGAGATTGGATCAGAGTGCGAGACTTTCTATTTCTCACAAAAAAAATCGCCACGTTAGATATATATGAATCCTCCATTTGAATTAGCATGTCTTGAAAATTAGGTATTTTAATATTTTGCATAATGGGGTGAGTTTAAATTAGGTTCAAACATCCATGTAATTCTTAGGTGACTAAAGCTCGACGCCGAAAAGCTTGGATATTTTAGGCCAGAATTTGAAAATCCGTGGAAATTTGATGTGTTTTATCGTCCTTTATGAAAATATTATATTTCGAAGATGAAGTTAGGCTGTTTTTATATCATAGAGCAAGTTCGAATTGCGGTAGAACGTTCGAGAAATTCTCGGACGACTAAAACTTGACGTGGAGGCGCTTGAAGGTCTACAGTCATAACTCGGGAATTCGCCAAGATTTCATTTATTCTCTCTTTTACTATGATACTTATAGTATCTGAAATCAAGTCTTCCATGCAAGGCGGTTTTTGTATCTATGATGGCCAACAGATTTATGTCAATATCTATTTTGTAAATACCTCTTGGATTCTCTTCAGCCCGCCGTCCTCCACGTGCTACATCTGCAATGATTATACAAGTTTATTTATAAGTATCATGTGAGTTGCAGCAAACAAATCATAAACCTGTGTGAAAAATACATTGAATTTCTTTCAGGGTCTGTCCATAAGAAGGGGAAGTTTTCTCTGGTATAAGATTTATTATGCAGAAGAAGTATCAGAAGTCGAAAACGGGAGTAAGATTCATGAAAGGTATCATTTCATCGAACATTGGTTAAGTACAGTAAACCCCTCGGGTATCCCGCTTTTCCAAATTATTTCCATTGACCAAATCGTCAACAGAATACAGTGATTTCCAAACGAATGTTAAAAACCTGAACAGATTTTCCTCCCATTTATTCACTTTCATTTTCACTGAAGAATATGAATTTTTAATCCAGGAGGACGATTCTCTAACGGTTACTCGAATTTTCAAAATGGAAAGATTCTTCAGTCGACGATAAAAGAAAATTTCCCAGCAAACAGTTAAAGTCGTCATTGTTATAGATTTCTTTTCAAATTGGTTGACGAATCTTCAAGCAAAGCGATTGATTTTCAACAAAGTGATTCAACTTTATACTTAGTAGCTAGATTTCCAACTGAAAGTTGCCTAAGCTGATCCTGGACAATGCCCGGCATTGACATAGGACGTACAAGGATGATCATCAACCCTGCTGCCTCTGGATCTCCACCCAGGATCTCATGAAGCGTTTCTCTCTCTGAAATGCCTTAAGTATCCTCTAAAAAGCCTTTCCAGTCCTTCTACTTGTGGATTCTTATATTTTTCAACTACTCATTCTGAGCCACATTACATCTCCTTCAGTCTAGAGGCAGTTTTGTTTTGTTTGCCTTACTGCACAATATTCTAGTTTTCTTTCAGAAATTCTCAAGGTTAGTGCTTCACAACTTTGCACTGCTAGCTAGATTTGATTGTACTTCTCGTGGAGAAATCCATGAGCCTTCCTTCGAGTTCCTGCTCGTATGAGGCACAAAGTGTATTTCTGAGATTTCTAATCTTCGAAATCCCCGGGTTTTCTAGAGTTATCCGGATCAAGATATATTCCAAGCATAGATTCAGGCCAAAAACCTCATTCCTGTTTTTGTTCTGGAATGTGGGATTCTTTGTTCCTTGGTAAGATACCTCGGTTCAGGATCTCCAGCTCGGTTGCGGCCAGATATTCTCATACATCTGTTTCCCTTCCGTTGATATTTGGGCTCCTCCACACTATATATTTAGATTTGTATCACAAGCCAAAAGCAGAGAAATCCTGTTTTCTTGGCAATGCCGTATGAGGGCCTCAGATAATTTGGGAGGTAAAGCCCCCGTAGCTTCATGTCACCAGAGCAGAAGCGATAAACATTTGGAGTCTTCCAATGCTCGCACCCCTGAGCCTCGACCTTATAACGGTCAGATCCCAAGAGAAGAGTTTGGACATCAATATTCTATCGACACCCTCGACGACTACACTTTCCTTTGGTGCTTTCCCGCGTGCTTTTCCATATGGAGCCAGATCCTGCCAAGTCACCTCTCCGTTCCCGGTTCCACCAGGATTCCCGATGTACGCACTGCCGCCATACGCTAAGTCAGAACTGTTGAAACACGTTTGCAGGGATGCAAGTTTATCAGCTTTATTGAGATTCCCGTCTCAGCTATTGGTTAGCTGATTCGATGCATCTCCCGTTGCCTCTTGGCCTCTTGTGGAGCCTAGTAGGGCTATCCCTAAGAAGACCCTTCTAAGCCCTAGATAGGATCTATAGTGAAGATCCCTGAAGGCACTGATAGGCCTGTTAGGGAAAACTTTCCGAGACTTTGTTTGCAGAGTACGGGTTCTGGAGACCTAAAAACAGCAGCACGTTCGCCGAATCCTCTGGGATACCATGTTTCAGTAGGGTCGCTTTGTGGCATCTTTGGAGGTACCACCAAGTCCCCCAATCTTCATGTTCAGTCCCTTTTTTAAGCCTCAGCATTGTGATCTTCTCTACTGGTCAATCCCTTGACCAGATGTCTACAGACTTTATTACAATGACCCCGACTCAAATATATGTCAAGTATATATCTTCCCGGGCTATCGATGATCGAAATTCCTCCTGATTCATCACACACTTTACAGTCTTTCTGCCCTTCATTTTTTCCACCCTGTGTATTTTCTCACAATGATACGAACTGAATATGAAAACCGTCCATTCAGTTGAATATTCAACTTTTCAGTAAAAAATTCGTAGAAAACATCATGGTTGATATCGGTGGTCGCGAGACCGCCGACAGCAGTAGCGGATCTAGGATTGAGCTGTGGGGAAGGGGGGGGGGGCTTGGGGGTTGGGATCAAACAATTTGCGAGTTGCGATTTTTCTGTCGGCCACACAATTGAGGGATTCCTGCGAGGAGAGGGGGGGGGCTACAGCCCCTATAGCCCCCCTCTGGATCCGCCACTGCCGACAGAAGCTTTGCTTTTTCGCGTTGAAAGAAAATAATAGATTTGATTGTTATTTCATTCATCGATTGGGAGATAACAGCTATCCTCTCATTTTATGCATACATGCACGCTAGTAAAAGAAATTTTGTAGCAGGAAGTATAATTTGATCGCCATTGGAGATTCAAACTTCAAATAAGGTAAATTATTAAAGTTTGTCAGTTTAAAGTGTTAAATTTAGTCATAAACTTTCAGAATAATTACCATCAGAACTATTCATTATGAACGCCTTTACTCGTGGGCAACGTGTTAGTCCGTGTTCAATACACATACGCGGCGCGTCAAGTGTGGTCCCCAGCAAGAGTGAGGACGGGCGAGAGGAGAAATATGAGAACGGGAAAAGTCAAGAAGTCTACTGTACATATGCTACACCGGCTTCCAGAATCGGAGAGAGGGAGAAAGAAACGGAGAGAGAAAGAGAGAGAGAGAGATGGGGGGGGGAGCTGCGTTGGTGCCATGCTATAGACATTTTGTGTCGCTTTTTTTGGGACAGGGTGTTCTCGTTTTTCCAGTTAGGTCGCTTTGCTCAGAGTATATGTATACCTTCCCAAAAGAAGCAGAGCTTCAAAAATTAGTTTCCAATCAAAGAATGAAAACCGTAAGATAAAAGGTTTGTTCTGCCAAAAATAGTGCATTACAAACTGTGATGGTTGTATTTATAGTTGAAAAGATGGACTCCCAGGAGAACGAATATCCAACTCTATAATCCGAAAAACACAAAAGAAGGGACGACCCAATAGAACAGGATAAGAAGGTGATTTGAGCAATGTTCAGTTATCTGCAAAAGTTACTATAAATAGTAACTTGAGATAACCGTTCAATAACGATGGTTTCAGAAAGAACAAAAGATGTTCTGCCTAAAAGGTCCGGATGGGATGATCAGGTGGTCTAATCGGAAGAGCCCCCTCTAGGCTGAGGCAAAGTTCAAGGTGGGTTTTTAACTTCTGACACTCAATCTGATGGAAATATTTGTCATTAAAAGATAGTATCACACAATCATATTTACCTACTAAATCAGGGAACGCTGCGAAGGTAAAGAGAAGAATACAAACGAAAATCTGCATCTTCCACAGATTTAAGTATTCACAGATATTTTGGGAACTTTTCGTTACATCTAACTGACTTAAATGCTGTCTGTTGATAGTGTATACATGCAAATCATTATCTTATTCTACAAAACAAATTTCGTCGCAAAATATGAGTAGCTCGCACGCAGCAATCAAATAAATAATCGAACCCACGACTTGCGTAAAGATTGAGGATTTTACAAAAACAAGTATATAACATTTTTCTTCCAACTTCGTGTGTCATAACTAATGCAGGGATAAGAAAGAACGTTGCTTGAGAATTTTGGCAATCTCTTCGGAGGATTCATTAGATTTGTGACAAATTTTCTCCCCTCCCTCCTATTTTTGTCAAATGTTCATGTTCTTAGACCCTTTGAACCCAAAAAAAAGGTTCTTATGAGTGTGTCAGCCTGTATGTATGTCTGTACTTATGTATGTTCAAATATGTCGTAGTCCTAGATCCTCTTATAATTATTACTATTAGTACAAGCATTCT
>WSXT02001030.1:0-15132 GCA_011762715.2 Neuroterus valhalla
TACCGTCATTTTCCCTTTTTTATCGAAAACCGTCAGTCGTAGCGTAAAAACATATAGAACATAAAATACGTATTTTTGGAAGATCTATAACTTTTATCCGAAACTTTTTTATAAATTTTCATTAATAACTGAGATAATCGTAAATTAACATAATTTTTATAGAAACTGAGAATCCTTCGCCTCTATATTCCATAATGCATTGATCGATTTTCGATTTTATTTTTATTTCAGATTTTGTTGACAAGCGCGGTATTACGTGGGAGACGATCTTTTCTACCTTTCAAGAGAACACTTGAATGACAAAATAGGTGACATATATGAAATAGTGCAGGAAAAAGTGAGTACTCAATTAAAAGATCATGTTGAGTCAACCGAGACACAAAAAACGGCTATACGCACTAATATGGAGAAACGACGGCAGTTGCTGTGTGGTGATTCTCGGCTGGGGGGGGATCGCGAATGTCAAGCATGAACGGGCGCGGTTAGCGCTCGGGTGGGTTACTGTTCGGGATTCTCGCTTAGTCGTGTTTTCACTACGCTTAACTACTGCTGAGCGGGAGATTTGACACCGAGGATCGGTTTAGGAATCAGGAGTTTGAGTTTTCTGCAGTTTCCCACTCCTTTGACCAAATGTTCAGGCGAATGCCCTTCCTGTGGAAGGGGGAATACATATATGTAAAAACCCGAAAAGGGTATAAATGGAGTGGAAAATCTCAGCTAACGAATCGGCGTTCTTGTTATATTCTCAACATTTTCAAATTATATCCTGTCTTTTTATAGTTAATTAATCCTCATTCAAAATTTACACTTACTAAGATCATACCCCAAAACTTTTATTAATTTATTTCAGCTAGAACAGATGAATTCCTAAGTATGAACTTTTCATGATATTAAATCCTTCATGTTGTTTGGAAAAAGTCATAGATTCGTTTTATTTTTATTTTTTACATGGAATCATGGAATTCGTATCAAGCGATCTTAAAAAATTCCTCGTACAAAAATCAAAGAATTATTTATCATACATGCCAGCCATATTTGATCCGCTATTTTGTTTTTTGCAAATCTTGACTAATGATTCAATATCAGCGAGCTCGAAAACGCAGTTATACTAATTCGAAGCACTGAAAAATTCATTTATCATGCTGGTCCGCCATTTTGTTTTCGAAATTTCTGACACCGGGTTCACAATCAGTGACCCCAAAAACCCATGAGTAATAGAATTTGGCCTATTTTATTAACATGTTATACTTTTGTCCAGCTTTTCGCGATTTGATCCCACTGTGTGACGTTGCAGGTTGACTTTTTTATGCATTGTTTTTAACATGTTAAGTACAATTCTTTATACTCACCAATTAGCCCTTCTACATTTTTGCAAATGTTATTACGAGAACCTAACTCCGTTGGTTGTCGATCCATATTATTTCTGCTTTAGCTTTGCTTAATGGCTTATTCAATTTTTCAAAGAAATTTATACACTTCTTTATCCAACTCTATTCGACTTATTCTTACTAAAATTACAATGGCCTTGAGTTCAAGAATCATTTTATGTCATGTTCCTATCATATTAAATCCGTGTCTTAAATCTGGCTTACGCCACTGTACTTACCGGTGATCTCGATACGAATCTTAAAACCTCCAACAACTTGACTCATTATACAAAATAAGGTGATCTCTTCCACACAAATCTCTATCATATTCCTTTCTAACCATGACCTTATCAGCATCCAGCTATTGTTCACCTTTATTCCCCCCTCTGCTGAAACTCCTATTTCTATGCCTAACCTCTTAAACATAAATGAAGTTATTTCTTTTGTTTGCAAATTCAATCGGTTCGTAAATTTGTATTTTTGGCTTGAATATGCCACTGAACCTTTGAAAACAGCTATGAATCTTGTTATTTTTAAATTAATGATTTTCTAGTTGGAAATGTAAGGTAATGCTTTTAGGAAAAAATGATTAGGATTCTACATTTCAGGTGAAAAAAAGACCGAGATTTTGTTTGTTTTGTTCTCAAAACTGGTTGTAGTTAAATATCGTTACAATTTTGAGATGGGGTCAAGTTGAAACATATGTTTTTGATGCCTGCGCCAACCAGCAAAAGTCGGGCAGGCTAACCACATCTCCCCGTGCAACCGTGCCGCTCGGAGCTGATCGAGGGCGGCAGCAAAAACGGCTCGTGATACGCGAAATAGCCGCGATGAGCGCTGTTGCGAGTTGCAAAAGTGAGAGCATATATAAAATGGCGCGATGTGAGCAAGCAACCGGCAACAATATTTTATTAACTTCATTATTATTAGATGTACTTTCGATCTGAGAGAAAGAAAAATACTATACTACACACGGTTAGAAATATTGGATGCCCATACGTGTTTGCTGATAAGGCTTTGACTTCGCCCACGCCTTGTTAGAACTCAGGTACGGAAATCTAACTTTCTAGCCTAGTATTGTAATATTTAACATTATTATTAATTGGAATAGAACCCTGAAGGCTTGGTATTTGCGACGTGCCCCAATGCAGGCCTAAGCGTTACACCAGAGCCCCCTTCATAAGGTGAGGAACGCAGTAACGCTGTTGGCCGATATGTCTCACGCCTCCTCGCAATCGTGAGGGAGTGATACATTATATGAATAGCTGTACCATCATTCTTACCATACAGGCGACAGAGGAGACTTTCTGCGAGTTCCTTCTTGTAAATTCGATAACCGAGGTTTCGGTGCCCTGTTAACATTCCTGTTAGGACATTGACCTCGTTTCTGCTGAGCTTGCGCATTTCCTCTGCTCACTTAGCATTTAGATTCAAGCTCATGAGTGTTTCAGCCTGTCTGCAGCCAGTGGCCATTCTCCAATCCTTTCCATGTTCCTCATGAAGTCACCTTTCGCAGCTCATTTTGATAACCTGTCCAAGATGTCATTGCCTTTGATATTACTGTGCTCAGGGATCTAGAGCAGAGACACTCGGTTTTCCATCGCAAGATTGTTGAGTGCTTCATAGCACTCTCACCCTCATAGCGACGCGGTCGTTGTACTATTCAGGGCCGTGATAGCCGCCCTGCAATTCGAGCAGATATAAACGTTCTTTTTATTGACATACTCCAGTGCCTTGTAGGTGCACTTGAACACAGCCATAATCTTGAATTTAAGGACTGTGGCGCAGGATCTCAACGAGTTCGTAAAGCCTATTCCATTCCTGCTTTGGTAGACACTTGCGCCTGCTTTATCCTTGTTTCTGGAGCCATCTGTGATACAGTTGTCTCCATCACTCAGAAGGTCTGTGTCGCCGATAGCCCATTCCTCTTTCGTGGATAGGATAACACGATACTTCTTGTCGACGAGATAGCAAGTAGGCGTTCTGTCCCTGGGCATTCTCGGGTTTGGCCCACCCACATTGTTGGTTGGAATTCGTAACTTCGTCGGGATCCTCCCTCCGTTACCCATGTTTAGCCTCCGAGCTATCTTTGTAGCCATGGCCTTGATGGTGAGATGAAGGGACTCTTAACCCGTAACTGCCTCCAGTGCCATCGTGAGTGTCGACTTTGAGGCTCCGGTGACGCTTTTAAGAATTCGTCCCCTCATTCTCTTCAATTACGACCTTGTAAGTGCCACATAAGTGCCTCCGTCTTCAAGTCTCAACTTTCTCCGATGGCTCTCCTACAGAGCCATAGGGTCGCTGCGTTTTTCTTGCACTTGTATTACAAGAGCTTCCTCTAACGCAGCTTCTTATCTAAGATGACTCCCAGATATTTCGCTTTTTTTCGATTACCAGTAGTTGTTCACTCAGTCTCAGTGTACAGTCTCAGTCTCGTCTGACATCTGCTTCACAACTGTTTTTCTTCTCAAGAAAATGATCTCTTATTCGAAAATGTATCATTCATGCTTAAAAGAAAGAGAAGGATGAGAAATTCACAGAGTCCATGTTATCATAGTTTACTTTTGAAGATTCCATTGTTATCAGAAATTCGGAGTCTATCAGTTCCAAGTACAGCAAGCAACTCCAATTCTAAATAATAAAATTGGAATTGTTATTCTCTATATCTATCTAGTGGACAGTTGAATATAGGGAAAACTAGACAACATCTAAAGATATGTTATTCAAGAAAACATCACTATTGCAGGTTCAGCAAATTGCGCTTGTCATAAAAAAAAAGAACCTGAAGATAAATAATTTCCATTGTATTTGAAATGTGAAGCAGATATAAGTGATGGTGCTCCTAAGCCTAGGGAACCTTAGGTAGGCTATCAATTGTAGTTCAAGACATTATCTACAAATCGAAAAAAGTTTCCTGGAGACATGATAAATTTTCTAATTCCGTCTCAGGAGCTTGCCATTGAAAACAATTTTAAATCACATTGGATTTTCATCACATATTTTTTGGAGATAGTTGATTTGTAAGGAAATACAATAACCTAATGATAATTACATATCTTTACGGCGCAAAATAAAGCAGAGGAAAGCATTTGAGGACAAATGGATTTGCAGAATACGATTCGTATCTTATTGAAACGAATTTCTTGTTAGAAGAAGCTAATGGAATATTGCAACAAACTGTCATGGCCAATTTCTGGGAATCGTCTAATTTTTTTTTTGTCTAGGACGCGAATCTTTCAAATCTCGCGCTTCTGGATCGATGATGTATTACCCACGCGCTCAGTTTTGTTTGCAGTGTAAAGGTCACACAAGAAAAAAGTGTCATAGCACAATCCAAATCTGATTAATCTTTTGAGGGACACCTTTGTGGAGATTGTTTTTGCTGACTAATGGGGCTCAAAACGTCTAGATTTAATGAGAACCGAGGAAGTCAAATTTCACATAGAACCTCCTCATTTAGAATCAGAATGTAAGAAGACTGAAATGAAAAAAAAAGTTGAATTTTTCATGAAAAAACCCTATTTTCATATAATTGGTTTCATTTTTCATCCGCAATGTCGAGCTTTTGAACAGTCAATCCTCAAGGGGAACAGATCGATTTTTTATCAGGCAGTTAAATTTGTTGCCAAAGAAGATGCAATGCCTACCAAACGATATGCGTTTCCAAGCTAAAATGTTGAATTCTCAAGAATGCAGTGTAATTTTACATTTCGAAATAGTTTTCTAGTTAAAAAAAGAATAAAAAATTGAATCATGGAAGTTGAATGTGAAAAATAAACGAGTTTGTTATAAGTTATCTTTTTTGTTTGGAAATACTTCTTTTTAGGTTCTGTACAGTTGAGAATTATCTTCTCCAACAAGGAATTGTTTTGGAAATTTTTTTGAAGTTGACCTGGAAAGACCAGAAATGTCCTAGAGATGTGAAACCTTAATTCTGTGAAAACCCTGTGACGGTATATTTATTCTTTCTCGCACTTTAGAAACAGTACATAAATTAAATTTGGAACGCTTTTCCCCTTCGACTGATGCTTCTGTCTTGTAGTCTTCTTCTACATGAGCATGAACGTGGATAAAATTACAATAAATGTTCTTCAGTTTTATTTTCAGTGATCAATTTGGATAGACTTCCGCTACATGCATGTACATAATAAAAAAAAGCTTTATCCGTAGCTATGCTAATATCTTATAGCTCTCAAGATCAAACAACTGATTTCAGATTGGGAACGTTTGAATTGAGCAATATCGAATTAAAAGATTTGAAACTTCAAACAGAATGTTTGCAAGTGTGATGCTATAAATAACTAATAATGTCTATTGTGATAATAAATGCCTTACAAGAAGGCCATGTGTTGATGGTGAATCGAGAAATACTCGACATTTCAATTATTCATTGAAGTTGTATAAAAACTTTATTAAATATCGACAACTATAAATCAGAGATTTAAATTATTTTATATTCACCACGATAGTCAGAAGACACAGTCAAAACATAAATTCCGAATTCTGAATGAACTAATATAAATGTCCTTTCTCAAAAATAATCCATCAACAGATGAAATTCACCTTTTTTTATTATATTATGTTAAATTCCTAATAAATACTTTAGAAATAATGATGATATTCAATTCATGTTTAGTTTTTCCTTCTCTAAATAGCATTTCAAATTCGATCTTATGAATATTAAGCATTCTTTTCAATCCTAGTAAGATAATGCGGATTTGACATTCAATATTTTTTCCTACCAATGGTGTTCTCGCGTTGTTGTCACCGTAGCGCCTGAGCTTCCCTCTCCTCACTTTCATGACTACGTTGATGGTAGCATTGCTACTGATAAGGTATCTCGTGACAGACAAACAAAAAACAAGAAGGAACATCAGGTGTGCCCGTCGAGGATGCTTCGGCTAGCTCAAGCGATTTGCAGCCAATCACCTCAACAGGCACACCGTAAGAGAGCATCAACTGGAATACAACAATGAATAACGAATTGATGCGTCTCTACCACTAGAGCTCGAAGTTTGGGACTAAGCGCAAAAAAAGCTACAATTTGAGGACATAATTTGCAGAGAAGTATCTGTATATACAGGATCAAGCAGGGAGTGGTGGGGCACACAGGGGCGAGATTGATGTTCTCGCGCAACCTATTGATGCTACAGTAATACTATATCTACCAGGAGCAGATGGTTTGATTCAACCACAGGCTGTAAGGGAGATTCAGCGATCGAAAAGGCGATTGAAATCGACATACCATATGGAAAGAGATTTCATGGACTTCTATCTTGTGGTACAAAAAGTCTTAATATCTGTTACCAAATTGCTTTCGAAGGTTAAAATAGCTACCATTGAAGTGGAGGTAGGCCAACAGCATCCTTATAATAAAACCCTCATAGAAACTGTGCATAATGACGGGGTAATCGAATCTAAGGACATAGGTTCTGGGGATAATGAGGAACGAGTACCGGGACCACTCGAACCGTATCCGGACATGAATACGGAGGTACAATCGTATTACATCAACGTTCACGTTGATGTAAACAGCGAAACCCCAGTAAAACTGCAGCACCCTGAAAGGGATTTTGTTCAAGCTTTATGCTTTATTGAAGTTCAGAAATGTAGTATCAACGAAAAGGCATTCTATACCAAAGATATTCATAACAAAGGATCCGCATGCACTAATAGGGCACCTCAATTTCGCACTTGAATGCAGAAACAACAGTGCTACAGGTGACAGACTCTTTTATATTGTACGGCTATAGCATTTATCAGAAGTTTAGGCCCTGGAACAAGGCGTACAAATGCAGTCTTTTTCCCAAGAAGGTTACAAGATCCACGGTAGCTTAGGTTGGATATGGATGTCAGCAGAGTTATTATTATCCACTGCTCTCAGAACATCGAGGCATTGGCTTAAGAATTCGAGATGAGATTAGGGACTTCCAACAACAGAGACTTGATGCTTTTATTGCTAGACTGTGTCGATACAAAAAGAGTAGTGCAAGAAGGTAGCAAAATCGATCCTTCCAAGCAGATGAGAGCAGATTCTATCATGGACTTACTCAAGAGCAAAATATGCAGCTGAACACTGAATTTCCTCAATTAAATGGCATGGCTGACCAGTACGTTGGCTGTCTAGAGAGAAAATAACATATTAAATTAGGATGCTGCCCGCTTTCAACTAGAGGAGGAAAGGGCAAGCGGAAACCCTTTCAGGAGCCTACTAGCATTACTTGAACAAACGATCCAGCAGTTTTAGAAAGATCCAGTAATTAGAAAGTTCCAGATTCGGACATTGTGCATAATTTCTGGTAAAAATACCCTACAAGTGTGCGCACTGCATTGGCGAGGTGTTTTCAGAAGATCATCAAACATGTAGATCTTACGTCAAACTTTACGCGAAAATAACACGTATACGGTGTTTAAAAAACTACACGCTCGAAATCCATCTGAATTTCAACCAATAGCCTGTTTCCCAACGATTTATAAGTGCCTGGCAGCTGCAGTCGCAGATAAATTTCTCGCTCATGAAGATAAGAAAAATATCCTTAACGAAGAACAAAAAGGATGTTTTCAGAACTCGTAGGCCAGTGAATATCTAGTTACCATTTACGCTGTAACCATGACATAAGCTAGGAAAGATCAGAGAAACTTGCACATAGCTTACATTGTCTACAAGCAAGTGCTTCTTTCGGTACCATATGATTATTCGGTTCAAGTTTCAAACATTGACAAGATCTGCCACGCAGCATTGTGCGATGATGCTCTGGGAAACGGATATCAAGTACTTAGTCATGGGCAACCCATGACAACTTGAACAGTTCGCATGATGATAGTTATCTCCCAGGGAGACTTTCTCAGTGCATTGCAGTTCTGCTCAGCGATGGATCCATTAAGCCAAGCACGAAATAACATGTCTCATCGATTCGAAATACATGATGATGAGGATGGTCATATACTAACTCATCTTCTGTACATGGATGACCTAAACCTGTACGCTAGTTTAAACCAGAAACCGCAACAAGTGATAAATGCCACGGTACAGTTTCCAAATGAAACCCACGTGGAGTTTGGACCAGATAAATGCAGAATAGTGCATTTAGTTCAAGGAGGATTAGGGATCAAAGAATTGGAGAACGATGATTAGGACCGTATAAAGGCAATTGTCAAGGGTAAGTCGAACCAATATCTGTGTATTCTTGGGTTCAAGGGCAATGAGCATGCGATAGTTAACAAAACTTTATGGGGTGCACCACAGTAACTCCATTGTAGATGTTAGACAGCTTTGTGTGACGCAAGTTACATAGTTGCGAGACTATTTTATCAGCAAGCGAGATGTTGAGCTCTAGAATACCATCTGTGTAGCAGGTCTCGATTACACGCCCTTGAACTTTTCCTCAGGAGATGTCTTACATATCAGGGCAGATACTATAGAGGAATTTAGAACAAAATGGAAACAATATCCACGGCGAGCGACTCAGACCTTAGATCAATATGGAAAGGATGAAGAGGCATCTAATATTGGGCTGAAAAAAGTACCCCTGTTGCGGAAAACGCAGGGATTTGTGATAAGCGAATCAGGACAGGGTTGTCAGCGCCACAAACCATTGCAAGCATTTTTTACATCATGGCGTGGTTAACAGGCGCCAATCGTGTAGGGATTGGCATTGGGATTGGGATACATTCCAAGGTCCGTTTTAGGAAACAAAGATTACTTCTTATACTGAAATTTTACATTCCAAATGGATACTTATATCCGAGCCAATCGACTATACATTATATTGCGTGAGGAATGAGTTAAAAGTCTATATCATCGACATTGCTTGTCCGTCCACTTGACGCAATCCGCAGGCAAACCATACAACCAAGTTTCATAAGTATAGAGAGCTAAAGCATGAAGCAGAGAAGATATGGAGAAATGTCAAACATACATCTAATTATCCTCTCTTGATATCGGCTCTAGGCAATGTACATGCAGGATGCACTGAACATAAACATCGAGGAGGTAGTGAAGTGCTAGCAGCCATTAAAAAAACAGTTTTGTTGAAACTCTTTCGCATTTCAAGGAATTCTGTCGATCAAAGGGAAGTTTGTGACTAAACCCTTGTCAGGTTACAGTTGATAGCTCTAAAAAAACATCTAGAAGTGACGCAAGCTGCCTCTAACACAGTCTTTCGCTGTGTAATGAAAACATCGTGACGAGACGAACTTCAAACTACACCAATAACTTAAGTTGGTTATATCGCATTGTATGGTATGAGCATAGCTATGCAAAATATAAATTTAAAAATGTAATTAAGAGGAGCATAAACATTGAAGTGATGATTCTTACAACTAGCATTCATAACAATTATTTGTAAATAAGTTGTAGCAGAAAAGATACAAGCTTTCAAAGTAAGCGATGAACGGCATGTGCTATGGGAAAATCATCGAATTCCGAGTTTCTAATCAATGTTGCACAATAACTAGACGGTCACACTTTTGGGAAAGAACCTCCTGGATTCACGAGTATTGATACATTCAAATTAGTATCATTCACATATGTATTAGCTGTATTCCATAGAACGGAGGTAAAAAAGCGAACTGGTAAACTGTTTTAAGAGCGCTTCTCACGGGCTTGCAGCACGAAGTATCAAAACATTCTACTGCCTGCAGGAAAATATATTTTCATTTATTTTTATTTTAGTTTTGTTGTAATTTCATCGAATAATTTATATCTTCCTTGGGAATTGATCTCCTTGTTTCTCACTGACGTCTCCCAGATTAAGAGGAAAGTAGTCGAGATGAACATGTAAGAAATGCATTTTTTAACTCATCAAGCAACCAGAGTTTTTGAAATTTTCCAACATTTTTCGACTAGCTCTTCATAATCCTCACACTTTTTATTCCCTGAAAAGTTATCACGAACAGTTTTGAAGCTTGACCATACAGCTTTCTCTGTGTCAGACATTCTTGTGATGAATGTTTTGTCTTCAAATAGAGTGCTAATTTGAGGACCATAAAAAATACCTCTTTTTAATTCAGCATCACTTATAGCGGGGAACTTAGGTCCTAAATACTGGAAACCATCGCCATCTTCATCCGAAGCTTTGACGAGCTGCTTCATAAGGCCAAGTTTGATAAGAAGTGTTTTTTTTCTCTAGGAGTAAAAACGGAGAAATGCTCATGAACTTACCACCTCCGTACCTTGGGGACTACGCGCCCAATGTACGCCCTTAACGTCAATGTACACAAAGTGAACACAGACGTAGAGCGCACTCGCATGCCTACAGTCCACAAGAGACGAAGGTGAGTGTGGTACTTGCCGAGCGGCACCTACCCACTAAACCTTGACTCCTTTTCCCTGCCAACCCATTTCCCCGAAACCGCTTTCGCATAACTTCAGGAAAACGGGGGTAAGGCCAGTACGCCGCGCTTTGGCTTTAATCTGCTCTGCCAACTTAGGCTACAGACTCCCGCGTCTGACCCTACCAAGATGCACGCATCGTCCTTAGTAGCACGACAATGTCGCGCAACGGGCTCGTCGGCCTCCGGCATCTTGATAGGGCTTTATCGCCTAGCGCCTCGAGGCTTCATCTTCGGCGTCGTCTCCCGGTACGCTTCGCACCGTGCAGTTCCTGGAAAATGGTCGACCCAGGAACTTTCGCCTTTTGCGGCGCAGAGGTAACAGTGCAGAGATCTTTCGCACTCCGCGAACCTTTGTCCCTCCTTGCCGCACCACCAGCAGCACTTCTTCCTGTCGGGACCGCTGCAGACCGCTGCCATATGGCCATAGCCATGACAGCGGTAGCACCGGGTCATATCCACCTTCTTCCTGACACGACAGGACACCTACCCAACGTTGGGGTGCCTTCATCCATCTCGGCGAAGGCCTTACGGTTATCCCTAAAAGCCTTCTTCGTTAGATTCACTTTTATGCTCCCCTTTATGCCGTCATCAAAGTGCATCTTTATCGCCTCTCCGACTTCTTGACCCTCAGTGAGCTCGGCGAGGTCAAGCAACTCGACCTCAACACCAGGGACCAGCTCCCGGACAAGGGTGTCCGGTATTACCGTCCTCCTATTATTGCGGAGGACCTCGGCATAGCTCGAACCCTCGGACGGTTTGATAAGAACCGCCTCAGGTCGAGCTCGCTTCTGGTCCTCCTTCTTCTTCATTATCTTTTTCTGGGTTTTCGTTGGGGCCTCCCTTATTGAGCTAGAGGCTACAGGTAAAGGCACCTGCACTAATGCCTTCTTCACCTTCTTGAGCGCTGGCCTCTTTGTACTTGTTTCTGATGGAATCACGGTGGGTTCTCTCTGCCTCTTCCCTTGGGTTGAGGCGAGAGTTTCCCCGGCATCTTCGTCCGTTTGCGTCCCCACTTTTTTTCCCTCTCCCTTCTTGCCACTTCTCTGAGCCTCCTGGAGCTTCTTGGTGGCTTTGATTCTTACGGATTTCGCAATATAATTCGCGCAATCCGGCAGATATTAGAGATTCTCCCTCAACGTGCAGAGTTTATCTTTTGCCGTCTCTAGGCCTTTTCTTACAGGAAGGAACATGTTTTCTTTCGTCGATGATGGTAGCAGATAGTTTGATGGGTCAATTAATGGCGTACGTATAATGTTCTTTATCCTTGTTCGAAACCTGTTTTATTCAGGTATACTTTTTAAACGCAGTGATTTACCCTGTCTCTGCTATCCCATAAACACAGGTAGCAGGGATTTTTTGTAAAGCCTGATTGCTGTCCTTAGATCATAGGTTGCAATTTCAAGATCACTACAAATTTTCTATTGATATCTCGAGGACTCTGATTTTTCCATAACAATTTCTGAATTTTCATGAGATTCTTTCAGGTTGGTTGAGTTAGCTATGGGAATATATGCAAATTCGTTTCAATTATGAAGTAGAACAGCTTTCATACTTCGTTTGGAAGAATGAATGCAAAGTCTCCATTTCTCGTCTTTATACGTATTCGGTATTATTGCTTCGACTAAACCTATACCATCTGTAGAATAAACCTGTGAATTCTCTCTATCGTTTGTAAAAAAATTCCTGAATTCTTTCTAGTTTGAGAAGCTTTTCTTTCAAGATCTGGTGAGTATTCTCCATCCAAGAATTCTTCATCTCTGAAACTTTTATTTTCACAGGACTCATCAACTTGCATTTCTTCTACTTCACCTGAGTGGTCCACATCCATGTGTTCAATGGTGACAGTTTCATCACCGACTTCTATTTTTTCAGGTTTCACTACTGAAGAAACTTCTGCGTATACAATTTTGGATTCAGAAGCCGCATTGAAACCTGTGAAATTATCCATTAAAAAATAGCAGTCATTTTGACATGTTAAAGAAGACCCTTCCCCATCGTGTTAGCATCGTATTACATCTACCAAAAACTTTTTGTGGCACCCAGTTTACATTTCGATCGGCTACTTGAATACCAAAACATTCACTATAAATCTACCTAATCTCCTTAGATAAACACCTTAGGTTTTTCATAACACAAATTTTCCACAAACATAACAAAACGAATCAGGTTTTTTATTACATTCATGTGAATAATTACTTGTAGCATTACACTCTACAAAGGACAAGTTACCCACCAATGTGAAGCTGCGGTCGCTTGATGACGACGTCTGCGGGCCCGCTTTCTTACCCTGACCAGGCGTCGACACTAAGGTTCCGAATCCCTGCATCGTAAGACACTTTTCACTTGTGTCTGCCATGACGGCATCAAAGCCGTTAATCCAGGACTCAGCCAGACTCTCCTGTTGCCCACCGTCACCGCGTGAAGGTGCCTGGTTGCAAGCACAAGCAATCAGTCTTGCTCATGTGGAGAATAAATTAATAAAATACTAAAGATATGCAAAAGGTGTTTATCACAAAACTTGGTTTAGGCACAAAATGATACACATGTATACATGGTGCAGAGGCAGAAGCCATAGTATGATCGACTTTGTTGACGCAAGAGATGTATGCCAGGATAGGGATGTTCGGAGAGCAATTGTATGTAAGAAAAAGTGCGAAGCGTGAAACGCACGAGTTTGGATACTAATTGGCCTGTGTAAGAATATCGCTTCGTGGATTATTTTAATGGCTTCGCGAAACTCGTTGCACGGGGTGTTTGCTAGAGAGATCAGGAAGCGACCCAAGTCGGAGCAATGTTTCTCAGGACGAGTGTGTCGTTTGAAAGCAGAAACAGGCTGGACCTATTTTTGCTGTGTATTGTTTTTTTTATCAGGCCTCAACTCTTATGTTGCCAAAAAAGCCTCGCGTATATTGATTCTGCTCAGCAATAAAATTAAAGCCTCTGTTTACTAAAAATTCCACGTTCCAAGCGGAGCTTTGGATTAAAGATTTAAGATTGAGAATGAAATCAGTTTCATTTCTCTTTGCAAAAAACACGCAATGAATTCTGAGACTGATCTAATACCTATCCCTTCCTCCTTCTCATACACACCCCCCTTGGTAGCGGGACACCTCCCTACCGACATGCCGCCATTGATGGACGCCCCCTCCCTCCCCCCTTCTTTTATTCAGTCAATTAAAAACATTGTATTCTCGAAATTAATGGATGTTCATACCCAGAAAAAATTTTCATCTCTTTATCTCTAATACTTTTCTCCAAAAACATTCCTAAAAAAAGTTCACTTTTTCGGGTCCACAGATGAGAACCTGCCTTAATTTGATGATTGTGAATTCTCTGTTGTTGAAGCTTCTCTGGCTTTATCGAATACATTCTCATAGCGTTTCACGTGCTGCGCACTCGATTAAAGTTTGTCCAAAACGGTGGAGGAGTTTCGTTGCCTAATTTTTTTTACATGTTATGTAGTTTCCCTAGAAATTCAATTTTATAATTTTCAATTTTATTTTTCACGATTGAAACAAAAACTACGCGTCCAATGGGAAATATTAAAACAAATCTACAAATAATTTTCGGGTTAACAATATTTCTCTATCAATTTTCTGTGTAAGCCTTAGTCATTTTTTCACAAATTTTATCATTTCATTTTCATAGTTATTTTCCTGATTGAAATGAAAACTACATATCCTGTTAAAGAAGTCGATAACATATCTGGAGCTTTTTTCTTGGTAAAGAACTTTTGTCTGTTTGATTTTTCCTAAGCTTGTGTCAATTGTCCCAAAGTTCATTTTTTTCCATTTTTTATATGGTTCTTTATAAATGAAGCAAAAACTACTTGTCCTATCAAAAAGTTGATCTCACCCAATTTTTAGATGTGTTTTTGGTGCACAAGTTTAGTTTGTATTTATTATTACAAGTTCAGATTATATTTTCAAGTACCTTGCATAGTTTGCCAAAGAGATGAATCTTTCTATTTTTCATTATTTTTTGTGCGACCGAAATCGGGATTTCCGATTTTCTTAGAAAACTCGGAAAGTTGTAAAGATCACCCTGTAGGGCCTCCAAGAAGAAAATTCAATTGAGTTCAAAAGTACGTTCAACTTCCTTCTAGTTTGAAACAAATTTTTCCCAGGGCAAGCCTCAGCTACTTTTTCAACATGCATATTATTTCATTATGATGTTAAATTCTCATCAGCATTCATTTTCACACTTGCTTGTACTGTATTCGCTATGTGCAGACGGTTAGAGGGAAGGGCTGGCGCTGCCGTCAAATTCTACACGTATTCTTATGGCAACGTCCCCCGAAAGAGACCGTGGCCGCCATGGTACTAACCTTTGCTTCATAAGATTTAACATGAGAGAGTCCCCAGAAGTAAGGGCGCCAGTAGTCTTGCACGGTGCCAATACGTAAATGAGAGAAGCTACTTTCATTATA
>WSXT02001041.1:454-15132 GCA_011762715.2 Neuroterus valhalla
CGTACACGGCAAAAAATAAACCAATAACCGAACTATCAGACAGGTATAAGGGCCACGGGGACGGCATACTTAACCCCCCACCCCCCCTCCCCTCCCCCACCGTAGCCTCAAGGTAGCTTTTCATCTACCCCCCGTAGGTAAAAATTGAGCCACGTGGTTTACGAACGTAATACATAATATTTTGGAATGAGAGCATGTGAAGAAAAAAGCGCATAAAGACTCCAGGCAAGCTTATATTATTGCAACTCTAAGAAGCAAGAAAAGCCTGCTGTTAAGTGTCTAAACTCGATATTCAATCATTCTTCAATACGGCAAATAATTATTTACAGAAGAGTAAGTAGGTCAAGAAGATGACAATACTCAGTACTTACAATTTGAGCCAATGCTTCAAGTAACGGACGTACTGAGACTTGTTTGTTCGCGCTTGTGGGCTCGAAGCTGATGAACTCAATCGAGAAATGCAATGTAGATACGACGTCTAACTGATGCGTGTCTTAAATTTTTTTTATTTGGCAGATCATTTTCTGAGATTTTCCCAGAAATAACTCAGGTATTGCGCGAAAGACAGACTTTGAGAAACCTCTAGCGCTTCACAGTTTTTCTGTTTGATTCACACTCTTTGTTTGGGTGAATGCACGTGCTGATCTGTGGATGATTGATAAACAGGGATTCCAATTGTAGCCCGGCTTTGGGCATGGCCTTCCAATTCCTCGGACTAGAAACAGTCGTGCTCTAATGTCAACAGTTAGGGCCTCACGAACAATTTTTACTTGATTTTCGTCCGTAGCGGAAAATTTCGAAACTGCTTTCACTTTTCCTATTATTATACAACATTTCTTTTTGAACTACAAACGCTGCCTCTTATTTTCCTTCGACATTTTTGCTGAGCATAAGCTGAAAACACGCGTCACTACAACGAAATTGACCACTAGATTACTGCGCGTATTGCTGCGACAATGCTCCAGTCTGCTGTGATCGCAGCACCCCCTGCTCTTCCCCTAGGACCCCCTCATTGCAAACCGACATTCTCGGAATGACATATATTGGACGGACTAGGGGCCATCTATAAATTACGTAACTCAATTTTCCGGCAATATCGGACCCCTCATGTAACGCTTTCTCTCAATTTTTCCTGTAATTTTTCGTCATTGCGTAACACTAGGATTGGCCCCGCTCCCCTCAAATGTGTTACGTAATCTATGGATGGCTCCCGACAACTGGAATCCGAGCGTACCTAAGGGTTGTTGCAAAGGGATGATATGAGTTTTTTACGGAGTTTCCCAGTGAGCTCAGTTGAGCTTTATTTGATTATACTGTAAATGAATGAAAATATATCGAATTTCAGTTGAAAGTTGTTAACCAACTGATTGATTCATGAGAGATACCACCGTTTCATGTGTTAACCCGTTCCGCCTCCCCACAGGTAAACGCACGCTATCAGTAACCGGCACCCTGCATTTCTTTTTTCGTCTGGGACCCCTCAAACATCACGGAGAAATATGGAAATCCCAGATGGGAAGGTTTTTTAATGTATCAGAATTTTCAGCTCAAATTTTTTTCGAAATTGAATAAGTTTTAATAAGTATTTGTCAAATATGAACATTTCCAAATAAACCTCTGAATTATAACATTTTGAAAAAAGCTGTATTCATAAACGTTCAAGATTCTATAACCTTATACAAGGGAAGAGAATAAATTACATCACATTACATTACGATGGAAAATTTGAAATGTGCTGTGAATCAGAAATTACATATTTTAAATTCCTTCATTTTGAAATTATAATTTCTCAAAAATGTTCAATTTTGGAATCAGATATTGATATACTTCGAAATCATTCGTTTTTCAACTCTTTCGTTTAGAACATTTTCAATTCAAAACCCTCCCAAATTAGAATTATTCAAACGAGAAAAAATTGTAGTATGTAATTATCGAATTTTAAAAAAGCAAATTTCAGATTTCTAGGAGATACTTGATTGGTAAATTTTACAAGAAAAGCGTAAAATTCAACTGCCCACAGTAATCACTGGTATTTTTATGTACACTGATTAATGTGATAATTTTCAACCACTTTTCTTTACAGTGTATTCAAAAAGAATTCTTCTAATAGTTTTTTTTTATCGCAGAACCTATCGATGGGGGCACTGAAATGACGCTAAAACTCAGACTGTCGACTACTTTGGGTGACGTTAAACTGCCAGTTTATAGCAAGGACACCATGGGCGTTGCAAAGAAAAAATTACAGGTTTTTATAACTTAGTTCATATTATTTATCTTCCTTAATTGACGATTTTGTGTGTTTCGAGTCACACTCTGATTGATTGAAGTTTCATAGTAGATTCGCAAGGGAAGTCGCAGCCATGAACACTGGGCATAGCGATATATGAATGAGGCTATGTCCATTCAAAATTTCTCAGAAAATCACTGAAGGAATTGACCAATTTTTTTCGCATTTCCAATCTAAATAGTATCAAGATTCGCTAAAAAGGTCGTCTTATTCAGTAGAAGATCCAGTGGATACATAAGTCCACTTATAATGAGATTCCCACTATAGCCGAGAATGATCCATTTATGTAAGATTCTCATTTACTTGATATACACGTTTAAAATTTAAACTATAAAAATGATCCGAAAGTGAAGTTAGAAAAGAATGAGGTATATGAGAAGAAGATAATGCTGCGTTTAGGAAAAATGAGACAGTTTATTTTACCTTTTCACACCGTGAAAAGATAACTTTGTTAGTTCTTTCACAAAGCGACTGCTCCTAATGAGGAGTTCGTGATTCGTCATGGCTACCAATAAAAACGTAGCTCGTGCCCTCCATAGTTAGTAAATAGAAATTTGTGTGTTTTTACTATAGATGGCCAATAATAATAGTCGTTTCAGTAGATAAGATTACATTTTTCTCCGTGTTTACCCTTTTCGAGTTTAAACATATCTATATTCCCCCCTCCCACAGGAGATCGTCAGACATCAAACCCTTCAACTCAAATCTCTTCCCGAAATCCGCATCTACCTCAACTCTCATAATAAGCCTCCAAGTAATGCCTGACATACTCAATCCTGTGAGATTTTTTAAATCTATCAAACCCCTATTGTCTGAACCCAGATTTCCATTTAAAACGCTCGTATTCGCCTGAACATTTTTCAGAGGAGTAGTTGAAGGAGTTGCAAAAAAAACCCTGAGATAGGCTTGAGTATGTGCCCATCCTAGGGAGGTTATGATAGGTCTGCCTCCGTAGATTCTAGGTCAGTAGCAAAACAAGTTTGACGACAGTCCTCTCTGTTAGACCAGTCTGCCCAGATGAACCTGGAATATCCGAGCCACATGCTACTCAGTGAGGAAAATCGTCTCGTGCAGGATTGAAACGAGGCCTCTGATCCTGACCGGTGTGTTTGGCTTCTGCTATTGAGGACGATCTTGTACCTCGTGTGAATTTTCCGTCGACCATCTCTTCCAGAAGTATGGAACATTTCGTACTGCTGCTTCCCACAATCCACTTAAGTGTGGAACAGCGGAGGGATTGTGGTTTAGTTGTCGGCGAAGTAATGAGCGATCTTATCAGACTTAGATGAAGCCTCAAAAAATGATTTGCGTGGCTGCCGTTCAGTTTTTACGAAGTTGGTCCTGCTGTCGCTGTAAAGAGTATGGCTGACGTCTCTTCGAACCGAAACCTCTTATAGGGGGCGATGAAACTCTCAGTAGAGTAATATCATACTACCTGGAGATGTACCGCTAATGTGGCACAGCACTCAAAAATACCTTATATATCCCTCGTATGCGTTGTCACATCGCCCTTCTGTTGTGCGGATCCGAGTAGCGCCGGCGTAGTCAAATCCGGTCGCTGCAAATCATCTAACTGGCGGGGTGACTTTGAAGGACGGCAACGGATTCATACTATAATTACGTGGGTTTGCTTGATGTCCAGCACATCCATTATCTCCTCATTTAGTGAGACAATGTTAGTTGAGGACTATCGTGTAACATGAGCTGATGTCCATTCCTGACGATCTAGGTCGTTAATAGCGAGTATTGAGGCAATAAGTAAGGACATCTCTCCTCGTGATGCAATACGGCATATGCCCGTCGGTCTCCAAATCTTGGTAATCTATAAGTGTCGAAATAAGTCAGTAGCTTTAGTAATAGACTCGATTTGAAAACAGGGAATTCTCGTCGTATCCTCTTCAGGAAAAGCTTTTTGCTGAGCGGGACCAATCAGCCTTCGCAGTGCTATTTCAAGATAGGTCATTGTTGGATGCCAAGGCAGTTATTCAAACTGCTTTCTACGAAGCCGATCCATGAACTAGAGGAACAGAGCATTAATTTGTACCAATTTTGTAAGCGATGTACTGAGTCAGGAGTCGACAAGGTGGTTTCTGATCCACTTGAGCAGAATAAGTAATGATCCGTTCACTTCTATTAACAGGGGTGTCGATAGTTTCTCTTGACCTTGGCCGGAGAATTTCGGGTTTGGCCAAACAAACAGGTTCTTGATACCACAGCAGATGCCGAAGATGTCCTCGAATTTTGTCTAGAGTGTTTTCCAAATCGTATCAATCGTATCATATCACATAACTTTTTGGAACTTTTGATCCTCTGGATGGATCTAAATCCCCCGAAACACCTGCTCGATGTCCGCGATGAAGACGATCAGATACATCCTTCATGGTAGGATGACATCCGCCAGTCCTGTCTGCAACTTGGGCTTAGAATCCAAGAGGTCATTGAAACAGGCCCTGTGATCTGTGCATTAAGAGGTGTTAAAAACAACTTGCAATTCATTGCTCAAGCTCTTTTCTTTTATCTCACAATAATGTGGTAAAAAGTTACACTGATTGAGTTGCAGATCTCCTACTTTGGAGAAGAGTTTAATCTCTCTGAACTTTGCGTACTCCTTGATAACGCTAGTGTATTTCTCATGTAATTCGGGGTCTTGTCGGAAATGACTATCTATCTGGATAAGAGCCCAGTAAGCTGCTGCTCCTTAATCTTTTCGAAATTTTTAGAGCGATCCTCGAGTTAGTTGTACGATGTAGCGTCCATCGTGACTACGCTGATGAGTGGAGGGGAAAATCTGCTTACACTCCTATTCAGCCAGACTATGTTGAAAGATCTCAAAGGTATGTCCACCTGGACGACAATTCATCCTAGCAAGTTCAGTATTTCATAGTTTTTCGTGGTTTTTTATCTCACCAGAAACTGTCCTGCAGAAGAAAACTCCTCTGGCAGGTGTCCTGCAAGAATCTAACCCAGCGGAGTTAGTTGGACTAAGCCCCTTCTCAATAACATAAGAGTAGACCTCTGCTCCCTGACCCATTTCCGTGATTCCATCTGTTTGCACTAAAGGGTCTCTCAATTCTAAACCCCTAAGATGTTCGCAATCATATCTATGTATACCTAATAGGCGGTACATTGAGGTAAGTCTAGATTGAATAATTCATTTTACCATTAAAGCTTTTCGAGAATTGGTTCGAGAGCCGATCTAATATGGACCAGTCTGCTGGTCTAAGCACCTAGAAGACAGCTGGTTGTCCCTGAGGTCTCAATCTCTGGACGAGTGATTCAGAAACGAAAGATGCTTGAGCCCCCTGATCCAGTAGTATCTGAGTTCTTCTTCGACTTCCATCCGAACCTTCAGTGTTGACAAGGGCCATAGCCAGCAGGACAGTTCTATCCAATCACATTGATGGCTATGTATTGTGAATATTGGCGACATATTCGGGAATGTGGGCGAAAATGATTTAATGCCTACCTGTGCGTAAGGAGCATGTCAGTTGTGAGCTTTGATCAGAGTGTTTGTAGGTTGCAGTTTTCCGACTGCACTCTCGATCTAATATAGCTATCTGATACAACTTATTACTTGTTTGATGAGAATATTTTATTATTTATCATTTAAAAAAATACAGTTTGAGTTCCCACAAATTGAATTTCACGCGTTTTTTAGCGATACGTGTAGAAGTACGACTATCGAGCGATATCGATTACGAATGTGTGTGCGATTTGGGAAAAGAGAACGAGCGTCCCTATTTTTAAACCCGTTGATTCTCTATTAAGTATTACAGTACTCTATTTGTGACTACAGAAAGGTGTCTTCATTCGGACACGACCGGCCCTTTTATGAACTATAGTATCGCCACGCTCGAAAAACCAGTTCCCGTACGATAACTGAAGTTAAGCAGCGCTGGGCGCGGTTAGTATTTGAATGGGTAACCATCCAGGAATACCGCGTGCTGTTGGCATATCGGCGGGAGACTGTGACCTCCCGTGTATCCAACTTGCGAAAACTAAAATAAAATGGGTGATCGTATGTGGTCTCGGCTCGGACGGGGTAAGTGGGAGATGTTCGAACAAGCTTTCAGCAATACGTTCAGCAGATTAAATCAGTCAATTTTCGCCTATTGCATGGACAAGGCCAGATTATGCCATGAATTGAATTGAAGTTTTGAGGAGACCAAAGAACAATTGCTGATAGAATTTACTAGTCATTCCGGGTAAAGATTGGCTTGATTTAAGAAAAAAGATTGATTTTGGTTCTAGAAGCGCTACGGAAAGCTAAATGAACGATGAAATTGACTGGATGCGAATTTCTAAAACTCCGACTGACGTACATGGGGTAAGACATTTTTTAGGCCTCGCAGGATTTTTCCGAAGGTTTATTCATCACTTTCCTTTAATTGTGGGACCCTCGACTAATGTTTTGCGTGCGAATCAACCATTCGTTTGGGGCAATAGAGAAAAAGCCGCATTTAACGAGGTTCAGACTAGAATGGCATCCGAGCTCATACTACCTGCGTTTCATCCAAGAAAAAAGAAACTGAATTACATACCGATGCGCGTGCAAAACTGCAAATGGTCTTGCGGCTGTTTTATCCCAGCGAGACGAAAACAAGATGTTACATGTGATTTACGCAATCAGTCGACCCACGAGTCAGGCAGAACACAATTATCATTGTATAAAATTGGAATTATTGGTAATTATTTATGCCGTATCGCGTTTGAGCATCTTATAAATTAATATTTATTTTAAAATCGTAATCAATTGTGCGGCTCTGCTTTATCTTAACGTCAACAAAACTAAGAACCCTCAGGTGATTAGGTGGTTCAATTTGCTTAGTGAATTCAGTTTTGACATAATATATAAACCGGGACTGAAAGCGAGGAACCTGAAAACGATATTACAGAATGGTTAGATTGTATTCTCACGATTGTAAACGAGGTTGATGAGATAGTTATGTGTCAGTATTCTGACGAAGGTATAAAAGACAAAAGAGAAATATTGGAGAAAACGATGAATCTAAGAACCAAGCTAGTGGTTAATGAAATAAAATACTACAAAGTGCATGAGGGTATTATTTACAAGCGAAAAAAAATAGTTTAAAGTATTTAATTTCAAAAAATCTGCGTGAAAGCATAGTCGTGCGATTCCACGATTTGCAATCACATCAAGGTCTGGAGCTTACTGTAGCGAAAAAGAGTCAGTTCTACTATTTTTCTTCGATGCGAAGGTACGTGATAGAACATATTTACAGCTGTACTCAGTTTATTATGATGAAAGCTAAAACTGGACGTCAAGCGGAGAGCTTCACCCTATACTCCCTGAAAGCAAACCATTTGAGAAGGTCCGCATGGATCACGTAGGGCCATTTGTTACTTCGAGCAAGGGAAACAAATACTTTCTGCTTCTGATTGATACACTAACAAGATTTACATTTTCTAAAACAGTCTGAAACACCAAAATAACGGAGGTCATAAATTTTCTCAAAGATTTTGTTCTCTACTACGGAACCTCTCAACTAATTATAACTGATATCCATCGATACCCAAATCTTTCTTCAATGAACGCAACAGCAGCCCCGCATCGATACGGAGGGCAACCATCGTGTTGGTAAATTGAGTTTTGACGCACGTTCAGAGGTATGTCTCCTAGAGCTCAGGAAGAGTGTTCCGAAGGAATTGTAGATACATCTCGCCGTAAAAATGATTCTAACAACGGCGTTAATTACTCTCATTTTCCGTCGTGTTTTCATATAATATTTTTAAATAGATGCGTTTATGTTTTGGAACAACTTGAAGCAACTTCTATATATTTCATATTCTAATATTCTAAGAGCTTTACATAAATTAAAAGTAACTTCAATAATATATGGACCGATTCATCTTCCTTCCGGCAATTCAGACGAGACATTGATTGTGAATGTCCTTTGAAATCCCTTCTCGCTGAAGAAATTGGGGTGTGCAGTATCCCAATAGATGTTGTCCGATTCTCCTTTATGCCGAATAATCCATCTACAAAATTGTTGCACCAATCCAAAGTCCTGCTCCATCAATCGTTGGACTTTCGTTGATGGAATGAATTGTGGTCAGTGTCAAGTAAAATCCTGTTGTTTCAGCTTTGAGACAACTGGTGTTTGGAACCCTATGAAAATGGTTCATAACTTGCTCCTCTGCTAGAATTTTTTGTGGCCATCCATCAACTTTCCTATGATGATTAAAAAGTGGACCCGTTTCCCTCAACGTTCTGTCCAATCTCGGAGAAACACTGAAGGGCCTTCAGCATCTGCCCGAGGATTCCGATTAAACGCACCAAAAGTAAGATACATGTCACAGGATTCCTCAGCTGTGTAATGAGTCATTTCACATTATAAATTCACGGAAAAACACGAGAATACCAAGAAACGAGACATACAGAAAATAACAAGAAAAGTTGCAAAAAATACGCTACACTCACTGCAAACTGTACAATTCCCACAAACGATTTTCTCGCGATCCCAAAAGCAACTGAACGAATGTGTCTGGAAAAAGCATCGACATTCTTTATAAATAAAAGAATACGTAGCAATCATAGGACTGCTTTTTCCTCAATTAAAATTTGTATAAATTTAAGAATTCAGAATACTTACCCATTTTTTCAGAATATAATAATCTCGCGATCAAACAAAAAAAAATTTCTGAACCCGTCAATCTATCCACGTGATCTATTTTAGTGCTTCATTTTTGAAAATATTCCCAAAATTTGTAAATTTTGAACAATTAGCAATTTGCTAAAAAGCCCGTGAGTGTTCAACGTAAAAATCACTAACCACATATCAGAAAACTTTTTAATCCATATTCCCCATCTGGTGATCAGGTTTGGCTCTTTAATTCAGGAAATAATGATAATACCCATAGTGGCTCTCCCAGGGCTGAAAATTCCTCTAAGGATTACATGATACATGTTTTAGAACTTATATCTTTGTACTTACTCTGATCACAGTAAGATAACAGTTACACACCTCGCCACTAACTCAGGGGTGAGGGGAACCTACAGTTTAAGGTGGGTTCTGAGCCATCAAGAGCAGCAGGTACATAATACTTAGACAGCATGGGTCCAAAGCTCATGCCTTAGCCCCCACGACTAACTGACAACCTCACACAGAAGGTAGTTACTTTCATGAGTATTTTTCAGAAAATACAGTTAAAGGAGAAGAAATGGAAAAGAAAACAGATTGGGAACATAATAATGCTCAAGAAAAAAGAAGAAAAAATTATGGCATGAAGCATTGTCAAAAACTATATAATATAACTATAATTTATAATAAATGAATAATAAATAATAAATAAACTAAATATCGAAGGCACATCTCGCATCGCACCAGGTACCTTGTTCCATAGACGTGCTCCCCTAACTATAAAGGATCTTTGCAGCTTACAGGTTCCATGTGGCGGAACAGTAAAGATCATTTTTCTTTCACGAAGGTTAGACTGAGTGGGTTGATTATTAGCTCTGATCAAATATAAACCTAGAAGATATTGTTGCGTTTGGCTGTGGAAAAGATTGAAAAGTAGGTTGCCCATAAAAAATTGCCTTCCCTTGGATACATTCAGGAGTGCAGCATTTAATCGATAAAGAAATTCATGTTCATATTTCAACAAGTCATAGGTGAAACGAATGCATGCATTGAGTGCTCGCTTGAATTTTGAATCAAGCTCCACCGTGACATACTTACATATTGACCTTGTGATTCTCTGTGGCGTTTTGGAAGCTCCGGGAAAGGCTCTCGGGCGTGCCGGGAATACTGGCTTGGATTCCCTGCGGCGTTGCGAAGGCCTCGAGACAGGCTCTCAGGCTTGACAGACTCTAACTTACTGGCCTTGTTATTCTCCGCGGCGTTTCGGTGCTCCAAGACAGGTTCTCGGGCGTTCCAGGGATACTGGCTTGGATTCTCTGCGGCGTTGCGAAAGCCGCGGAATGGGCTTCCAAGCATGACAAGTATACTGACCTTGGATTCTCCGCAACATTGTGAAGGCAGGACAAACTAAGGACCCTCTAGTGAAGGACGCGACAATTTTCCCCCACTATCAGCCCCTAGCTACGATCCGGGATAGGAAGTCGTCATACCACTTCAGCGCGCGCTCCGTTTAAATATTGTGAAACGATACATTCGGAGAATAAGATATCCCATGAATACGCCGACTGAACGTGTAACGTGTAACTATATTCCCACCATAACCGCCCGAACGGAACTATCCCGGATTGCCTCTCCACCAATCCGTGAATACTGGTAGATTGTCGCGTCCTTCTCTAAAGGGTCCTTAGGACAAACTAACTCCTCAGCGACAAAACCTACCTTGACTTTACTACATTTTCATTGTGTTGTTGAATGCTGCGTTGAGCTTGATGAAGTGTTTGACAAGTTTACTTCGAGAAGAGGAGTCTAAGGTTCCATTTTGTCATCGAGGTTTGTTGCAAGTCCACATCGGGAGATTTTTAATTTCATAAACTTCACTCATCATGAGATCCATAAATCTTTTGAAGAGCCAATTGTCGTTGGTAACTTTGATCAAAAATCTCAGAAACGCTTTGTTTCCTGCTGAGCTACAAGGAACCACTTCTGGGCTTCTCCGTAGCCAAACTTAGTTATTGAACGGGTATTTTGAGACACTTCGGTAAAAATCATCTTGAACTTGTACACCACATTTTTGGGGACTGTGTGTCTTTTGCTGCCGGAGTCGCAGCCGTTCCCAAGACGCATTCTTGGACACCTGCTTTCATGTTCATCCTGCTGTCTCGTCGCAGTTGCCCCAAGACGCATTCTTGGAGACTGACAAGTGGAGCTCGTGTAATGTCGTGTGAGTTGACTTTCGAAAACGGGCTGATTTTATAGTTTACATACATATATAACAAACCCTGTAGCCGCTTTTTACAAGTGGGCCTCCGTTGAAGTGTAAAATTATTACAAAAATCTTACTGCTTGGGGATTCCACGTCTCATCGATGTAAGAGCGTCTGGAATACGAGACTTAAGTGGACCTCAGGCAACGCACTGGCGTCGCAATCCGGCAATCGCAGTTTCGATGCCTCACGGGAGCAATTTTTTTTACTTCAATTTGCTTCGTATTTATTGATTGAATTTTTCAATACCATAAATCACTGTTCATCAATGTTCATATTTGAATTTTTTCAAATATATGTAGACTTGATGTAATAAGAACGCAAATTCAGCGTTATACAATACATGTTGGCAATGCTGAAAAAAGGACACAAAACAATAAAGAACCGGGTAATAAGTTCGGCCCGCGCGTCTTGAAAGAAATTGAAAATCTGATGCATTCATTTGCAATCACCGAGGTCTCTTGTTTGAGATCGGGGAAGTTGATATAAGATTTATATAACAATTACTTGGAAACAATTTTTAAACCCTATGTCGGAAATAAAGACTTTTTGTTGATTGGCGATTCATGGGGAAGGCAATCGGATTCCACGATGTACGATTCCGTTTTTCACCAAAAAATTGATCAGTTTCTTGCACCCTGAAAATCATTCCCGTAAAGTGCACTCCGTTATGTTAGCCTTGTGATGTTTATTTTTATTAACAAGTAAAAAATTTCGTTAAAAGGATCCAAAATGTCCCTGCACTTCTGAAAGAACAACGAGAAGTGTCATTGCCGGCAGATGCTATAAAAATTCATTTCCTAATCCACAATCAGTTGAGCGCACCGGCATTTTCAGAAATGTTAAAATATACTTGATTTGCATCGAAGTTGACGCCCGAGAGGAACATTTTCCGCAGTGTTAATCAAGTGTGTTTCCCATCGACAATGTTGAAAAACCGATGCGATTGTGGTCAACCACCATTCATCATTTTTTCTTGGTGCTCGAAAAATTGGTGCTTTCAATGTTTTTATGATAAATACTACCCTTCTGACTCCTGTGGACGAGTGAGATGAGGCTTTTTGTATGCGGGTTTGAAAATATAGTTCAATTTTATATTAGTGCTCATGTTATTTATTTTATCCCAATACTACTGTACCTTAATAAATTTTATTTTTTCCCGCTGGACACCATTTTTCAATCTCGCATAGTATATTTTTTTCTCAGTAACTTTATTGTTTTGTGTAATTTTTGTTCAGCATAGCCAATATGTATTGTATAACACTAAATTTGCGCTCTTATTACATCAAGTCTACATATATTTCAAAAACTATAAATATGAACGTTGGTAAAAAGTGCGTTGCCACAAGTCCACTCAATCCCAAACGCTCTTATATCGATGACTAACGGTATGATGCCACCGCACGCGGCACGACTTGACGGTACTTAACCAAAAATATGAACAATGAAAAGCTTTCTGAGAAGTTAGCGCTAGAAAGGGCTGTTTGCGGAATCGAGCAAGATGAAGCTAGAAGTTGGCCAGAACTGTAAGATGCTCGCTCGTTCATCAAAGCAAGAAAGTTCTATCTCGACGAGTAAAGCATGAAGGCGCCAGCCAGTTCTCGCGTTAGGGTTATAAGATTCTTATGCATGCGTGCGATCAGGAAAGTCCTTGGGTTTTAGAAATTTATTAGCGGCAATACTAATATTGAAAAAAGTATCTAAATACCTGTCTGTTTTAAATAAATGATATTGAAAGAGTTTTAAAATACTTTTGTATATTATCAGATACTTTTTTTATAAGGGAAAAAATATAACAGTAGGCAAAATAAAATGTAACGTATAGTGTGCCGTATTTTTTTTAAATTTCATAATATTTAAATAAAAATCTTTAAGGTGCTGTTTTATATATTTTTCGTCAATGTATGGATTCAAGACTCTTTCAGGTAGTTATTTTTGCTGCATATTCAATCTGAACACTTTATTAATTTTTTTATCAACATAATAAAATATAAATTTTTAACCATCACAATACTATTGAAACTTTTATACGATCTATGATTTCAAGAAGCTCGTCGATCTACAAAGCTGGAACAACACGTCGTGAAAAAAAGTAAATCCTTGAAAAATATCCCTCTTGGATCTCATTAGTTAAAAGGAATGTTTATTTCCAAAAATCATACACACGAACTGAGATATAAATTTGATTTTCAAGTGGACGATAAAGTAGATAAATAGCTGGTTAACGAACTTGACTAGTCTTTTTGGTACCTTAAAATGGGTGCTAAAGCACGATCGAATAAGTTCAGTCTTTCGGTAGGACTAACAAGGACCTAACAAGAAATATTTTATCCCTCTGACTTTCATTTCAATCTTGCGTTATTTGGCTGAAAATTCTCATTGTCTTCTATATTTTTGATTTTTGGAAATGCAATAACTCTGACAATTTTGTTTTTATCGTAAAAAATGGATAGGATAAATTGTTTCACTTTTTACGTGCTGCGAGAAACTGTATTTACGATTTTTGAGTCTTGGAAAAAAGTCCAAAAGAATTCCCAAAATGCTCCCCCTCTTTGATTTTTCATCCAAAATAGCTGGTTAACGAACTTGACTGGTATTTTCGGTCCCTCGAAATGGGTGCCAAAGCACGATCGAGTATGATCATTCTTTCTAAAGTTATCGAATTCACAGATTATTTTTTATTATTTTTTGTGGGATCAAAATGGGAAGATTCGATTTTTTGAGAAAATTCAAAAAGTTGTATTTACGATCTTGTAGGGCTCCCAAGTACAAACATTTTTGTTCTTCAACTTTTTTTATATTTTGCGTTGTTTGGCAAAAACCCCTCATTTTTGTTTATATTTTTGAATACTGAAACTACCATAAATCTGACATTTTTGTTTTTGGCAAAAAAATCATAGGGATAAATTGTTTCATTTATTACTTACTACATAAAGCCGTACTTAAGATTTTTGAGTTTGGAAAAAAATCAGTGTTTGACATGTTACTGGCTAAATGTAACGCGTTACTGTTACCGTTACTGTCTCAAAGTATGTAACGCGTTACCGTTACTTTAACAAAAAAGTAACGCGTTACCGTTACCGTTACTGAAAAAAAGTAACGCGTTACCTTGACGTTACTTCTTTGAATTGAATTTTTAATACATTATTTGAATGTCCCAAAAGTCTTAGAATTTGGTACATTTGATTCAAAACTGGAAACTCTCATATAATTAAAAATTATGTTTACTTTCAGGTAAACAAATTTAAAAATACAGGATTCGTTATATAAGCACTGGTTCATTTTCCATTTTCTTTGGTTTTAGCACTAACATAGGCTCATTTAAGATCAAATTATCATTTATGTTTTTTTCTCCAGTTGTTTCTGTGTTTCTATTGAAACTTCTAATTTTTTCAAATTACTGGGATGCTTCGTCTATAACATAAAAATCGTAAGTCTGTTTAATTCACTGTACGAAAAAAACTGGTTATAAGAATAAATGCACATAATTTGTCCATATATATACTAGGATGATTTAAAAAAGTGT
>WSXT02001052.1:0-15129 GCA_011762715.2 Neuroterus valhalla
CGCGTGGCGGTCTCGGGTAGATGAGGCAATGAACTTTCGAGTTCCAAATGCTGATAAATAATAATAATAATAAAAGGTGGCTAAAAACGTCGCAAACGATTGACAGCTACATCAGTTGAAGTATTGAATATGGCTGTGAATCCGTCTCAGAATAAAATTGTTAGATGTCGAATAACCATAGTTTTCAATTTCTTGCAACATCTTCATACAACTTTAGATGAGAAATATGTCTGGAATTCACTGTAGGGAGGTCCAAAAACATAGAGTGGTGACTCTTCAAATAGACTATTAGGTCTCTTCAAATAATGATACGCATAACACAGGTTCTGGCAAATAAAAACTATTGTCCGGGCCCATGAGTCATGTGCACAAGGTTTCTGGAAGGCTAAGAATCGCGCAAAATGCTCATGTATCCATCACAGCAGCGTTTGAAGTATCTTGGCACGCGAATGTGCCCAAATCGGCCATTCAGCGCACTGGGAATGAAATGAACTTTAAAAATGAAGAAGATGTGCTGATTTAGTGTACGAATTCAAATTCAACATGCAGAAATGGTAAACATGCATCCATGGAAAACACCTATCCACTTAAAAAATTTAAGGATCGATTTTTTGCAAAGCCTCTTATGATAAAGTTTTGAAAAATGCGTTTTTCGAAGCAGAGCATTGTTTAATGTATTATAGAACGCATCCTCATTTAGGTGCCGTTATGAATAGGGTAAAAGTGGTTGTATTTACAACCCCTAAACATTTGAAGCACGTATGTCGAGATTTCTTCCCGCAAAATATTGTACTAATCATTTGTATTCAACTACTAGCACTTATAATAATTCAAACTCTTCAAACTAATTATTAGTCTCCATGATATCAGTCCTAAAGAAAAATCACATCTCTTTTAAAAGAAACATTATTGCGTAATGAACCTCACATTAAATCTTTTCTCAAACACATATATAGGCAACTCAAGTTTATAAAATACTTTATCTTCTTTAACAACAAATTGACTAGGTAACTTCTCTACCATTTGTTCGTGAGCTACGTAAGATACGTCTTTGTAATAAATCCTAAACATTTGAATTTGGTTATGGCAGAGTTTTATAAAGGTGACAATCAGTTCACTTTCTTCTTTATCAACCTTACCTGTGAGAACCAAGTAGCGATATTGTACTTTTTTGGCGGGAAAATTTACGAGTACATAACCACCGTAGTTGCATCGATGTCTAAAATGTACACATAACCATTCGTCAATCATGTTTTGTGTTCACATTTAGAATCGGAGTAAACATCTTCGACTGTCAGTTACGTTTTCTCTTGATATGTTAAACATCCTATTCCTAATTTTCGCACGTATCAGATGCACTTGAGGGTGGCATTGAAAGTCTTTGCTTTAAATGCTTCCTTTCCATAACATCAGACATTGTCCTAAAAGATTCACGGTCAATAGTGCTTATATATTAATGCCAAAACACTTTCCTGGATCGCTTTTACGAATTTGTCCATATTATCGACATTACCTCTTGTAGCAACAACAGAATTGGCTGTTCTTTTAAAAGTTGCGCCGATACCATCCAATGCACCCTTGCCGTGTCCACATTCTGAAAAGTTCCAAGAGAACTTTTTTATATTTGGAAGCTATGGTAGCCTTGTAGCCAGGATATAAAACATTGTGCTGAAATACCAGATGGCGAATGATATGTATTCAAGGATAATGTGAAATATGACTTGATCGGATTTTTTAAGTAGATTACAACAGTGTGAAGACTAATTTAAACGCGAGAACCTCCAAAATAAACGGCATATCAATTAATATCAGCGTGAATAATACCCTGACAATTCGTGTCGCGATCATATACTATTGGCCTGACTACCCGAAAAGGGCAAAACTCTAGAGCAAAAGGCTTAGCTCGTGTAGTCATCGCCAAATCTAATATCTGCGGACAACGAAATCGTTTATTTTCATCAAGAGCCCCAGGGCTCATCATATCATTATCGGAGTATTTCATGTTCTTCTCGAAAGTATATATAACCCCCTGAGTAAGTCGTCGGTTAACTCAGCTGGCTGTGCTTTCGACGGCGCTCGCTAGGTGGGTCTGATGCAAGAAAAGGGTCGGGCTCTTCCGCCGAGCGGAGCTGGTGATCTTATTCTCCGTAGTCAGCCCACTTTTCGTCGTGACGGCCAAGTTTTCAAATATTTGATACGAACTTTTGAAAATATGTGTCACAGAAGTTTATCTTCCATTATAAGAGCAGGGACTGATTTTTGATGTACTTAGAAGGGGATTAAACAATAGGTATTCTTGATTTTAAGGATTAACGCAGTTGTTCGATGAGAACAACTGATGTTATCACATTTGTAATAACTATTAACGGGGACAAGTTTTATTTTATGTGTTAAATTTGTCTGGGACTATGATTTTCCCAATAGTAGAGAGATACCTAAGTAAAAAATGTTTCCTGTTTGGAAAATCATCATATTGTTCACATTTTCTTTCGATTGGTTAAAGATTCATTTACTTTGTTGCAAATTCAAATATTTGGTTGAAATTTCATTTCAATCAATTTCTAACTGAAATTTCAATCCTTCCGTTGTTGCCTTATGCGTTTTAATATTTTATTACGAATGCAATATTTCGTTTAAAATTTCAGGTATTCAAAACGTTTACAATTGAAATTGAAATAGTACCTTCATTGATTCCACTTAGACGATTACACAGGAACACAGAAAAGTTGCGTGTCTACTTAACCAGACCACCATGACTTATTTATTTTCGTAGGATCAGTGAACCTTAATCTAGTGTCAGATATACTCCATCAGAACAGGTTTATTTGAAAAAATAAGCATTTTCGCGATTTTATCGAACACATAAGGTGCAAAACTGACGTTCCTAAATTCCCTAGCAGGGCTTAAATTGAAGGACATTGCATGAAGTACATGGGAGAATGTCGATCATCAGATTTGGATGACACTCATACATTTTTAGTTTATGAAACTAGGAAAATTTCTTCAAAGTACTTGGACAAATTAGGACTTGCTTCCATAGGGTGAGTTCTTCGATGAAACTCGACCATCTTAGGAAATGCTACAGCCATTCAGGTATCCGATTACCTTCAATATTATAATAAAATTGAAATTTAACAAATAAAAACAAACCAATAAATAACATATCATTTAAATTTCGAAAATGCATTCATAAGAACAAGCCTACAAAGTGATTTCAGCTATTGAAGCTTTTAAGTGGACCAAGACAAACATTGTGAACCAATTCAAAATAAAAGATAGAAACAAATTCAATGTGTCAGTCTTTAAAACGTCGGATAATTAATTGAAAGCATGTTATTATGATTCTCAAAAAGAAGATTTATCATTCCTTTCTTCTTATAACTGTCTTTCAAAAGAGTTTGTTCAAATATCGGTTTTGTTTTTGAAAATGATTTGAAACAAATTTCGCTATAAAGTTCTTACTTAAATAAACCTAGTAACGCATATTTTAAACTCTTATTTTCAACATCAGAGAAGACAAAATATTTAAGGAGACTTCTGATTGTTACTCACTATTGTAAGATGTTGTCTCATACTTACAATTGATTTTAATTTACGATACGATCATTAAAATGGAGTTTTAAGATTCATTTACACATTTAATCAGCATAGCGGTTACTCAGTAGTGACAAATTTGATTTCGACCTAATGATAGAAGTAACCAATCAGAAACTTGCATTCATGATGGTTGAGATAGCCAAGGTTTGACAATTGTATCAATAAGGAAACACGTTGAAAAAAAGTTTGAGGAATGGTAAGAAAAAAAATAATTTCCATCCAAACCGTACGATTTTACCATATTTTCAATGGGAAAATTGAATGAACGGTTCATAACATTTGAACTGACTTATATTAACCGGCGAAGACTGGGCTGGCGATAGCTAATGAAGTCAAGAATGACAGACTGGCGAATAATGGGTTTTTCACACTATTATTTATAATATTTTATTCTTGAAAAGTAAGTACATGTTCGGTGGAGACTGAGTATTTTACCCTATTCTTTCTATTAAAACCTAAAGAACACGGTTCATATCTCTCATTTTTCGAGCTTTATTCTGCCTTCCAATTTTGAAAAATTAATTAATCGACTGAGGTCTATTATTGAGGTTATCTGCAGGTTTGCTTCCGGCTTTATCCCCAAGTACATACACTTTTTTGCTTTCATGTACAACCTCAGGTTTACTATCGAGTTTGTTCCTGGGTCCATTTTCAGATTTATCCCCTTGGTTTACACTAAGTTTGAAGCAGCCCATGGGCTTTTTTAAGGTAACTGGGTAATCGTTGATGGTGGTGACCCTGATTTCAGCACAACCGTTCAAATGCGTTGTACCATAATCCAGATTCACAAAACCAATGCAAACTGAAAATTTCAATGTGCTGGGCACGGGTGGGCAAATAGATGGATTCCGCACTGAAATATTGAAGAAATATACTTTTTTTATCCAAAATAAGTAGATAATACTAAAAAATTATCAAATTTTTTTCTGCAATCTTTGCAGAATTATTGAAAAGTAAATTATTTTTTAATGAGAACTGAAACTTGAAACGAGATTATATATTTCTATAAGCTTCCAGTTTTGAATTAATATGCCTTCCAAAGAGATCTAATTTCTGCAGGTTTTCATACACCAGTATCGACAATTTAAGATGATAAACCGTGAGTTCCAAAATTGTACAATTAGAAGAATTGCTTCAATTTCATAAGAAAATAAAAATGTTTACAGGAAACGAGTGATGAATTGTAGAGAATCGTATTGCCATACGTGATAGAGAGAGAAATTCCAAGTTCGCTAGGACTATAGGTGAAACTGGAGCAAACTGGAAACAAAATTTTGGTTCAATAAATCTTGAAATACCAAAGATTATGCGTAATAATCATGAAATACAAATTACATATTTCAACATCCTCAGATTTGGAAATAAAAAGAGGGTGAAAACTTCACAAAATTGTATAAATAATACCTGGTAGATTCTTTTTTTTTATGAAATAACTGGACAACACATTTCGAATTTAAAATCACAATGCTGTAAATATTTCTCACTTGCTTCGTTACTCTTGAAGATAGCAATACAGAATGGACTGCAGCATTTACATGTCATATTGGCACATTGGCAATCGCTTATTTTGGCTATACCAGCTAAATGCAATCAGAAAATAAAATAAGGAGAATGAGTAGAACACAGGAAAAAAATGTACTTTGTTAGGGTTCCGTATGAAACTCCAAAGTCACGTGCCCATGTTGAAACGGGAACCTCATGGATAAGCAAGTGAACATTTTTCTCCGACCTCCCTCAAAAATACAACTTTTTATACATGTGCACGGAGGAACCTAAACACCAATGGTTGATGTTTGCTGGGGAAAAATCGCGAAACACCACTGAACGTAGCCATAGTCTACGCATCAATAGTTAGTGCGTGCACGCAGCGCTCATCGCTGTTCGAACAATAAGGAATCTTGAAAAAAAAACGGTTGCTGGATTATACTAAAGCATTAGATGTAAAGTCCGAGTGTCACTCAGGTACATCAAATGATTATTTTGCGTGCGGTTCAGATAGTGAATGCATCTGCGGATTTCCGAAAGTTTCGGATAACGTTCTCCTTCGAAGAAGCTACAGAATTCGAGGTAAGTTTGAGCTGCCTTTAATTCTCTTTTGTACGTAACTATATAACCTAGAAAAATCCCCGGCTCCTTTTCCACGTGACATTTTTGATATGGGAGTCTTATGCGGGACAGCGCGATTCTTTATCGTTTTGCACACTGCTGAGTGCCACGCACGCACTAACTATTCATGCGTAGACAATGGCCAGTGACGCTCACGAACGACTTAATCGTGTTTTCATCTTTATTGCGTGAGACATCACTAGCCACTGCGTGAACACTAATGAATCGTGCGTGGACAATAACAAATGGTGCGTACGCAGCGTGCAGTGGTGTCTGGACGCTTTTTTCACACCCAAACACGACTGAGTCGTGTCAAACGCAAGAATTAATGGTGTTTGGGTTTCTCCGTGTGAAGCAGGCGTAGTGTGATCAATTTCAGACCGGTAACATCTGCACCTGCGCACTTCGCGAGGAGGCCGGCACATAATTTTACGCCTACTTCAATAGGCACTACTTTCGTACCTACTTTTCATGTATGGAGGGTAAGATTTTCAAAAAGGGGTCGGATAGGAAGGAACGCTTGCATCATGGATGAAGATATAGGCAATTTTGACTTTTGTGGTTGCCGCCCTCGCTTTCTTTGGAATGAAAACTTCACACTTGTGAAAATCGCCTTCACTGCGCCCTTGATGCACAATATGCTATCTCCTAAATTTGAGCATACCCGCAGTGTGCTAAATCGTCAAAAAGGTGGCCAATAAATGGAAAAAAAATTTTTCGTTTTTGGTTGACACTTGTTATATACGCAGGTATAGTATACGTGCGCGAAATCGTAAGGGGACAAAAGCTAGAGTGTTTGCATCTAAGTGCTGGAGCATCCAGTATATGCTCGCACGAGCCGTGAGCACAATATACCTGGCGCGGTTTACTACATATTAGAGAAAAGAATGGATTTCTTTTGTAGTGAGTTTTTGTTTCCAAATTCCTGCGATGGATAGTGATCCTGAAGGTATGAAGACTTTTTTAGGTACATATTTACATTCGTCCAGACGTTTTACATCATGTATTTTTCATATGACTAAGGCTCTCCAAGCAACTCTAAAAATAGATTGGTTTGTAATATAATAAGCCTATATTTTTCATCACATCAGATGGCATCTTGGAATGACTTTTATTCAAAAGGTAATACTATCTCGAATACCATTTAATCACCTTTAGCTGCGAATATCTGCAATTTTGCTTCGTTTTGTTTTGTTTGTTACCACCCAAAACCGAGCAGAAGTTTGTCTCCGGAAGCAATCCAACTTTTGTTATCGATAAAGAATTTTTCGAATGATTCTAATGATGAAAATGACGTTTCAGATCCTATGTAGTTCATTAAAACTTGGAATTGTTATTTCTGACGTTTTTTCTCAATACCTACTAATTGGATTCAATTTTTTTAAATGTATTGGATTCCTTACCTCATGAAGCACGATAATTTCGATTTTCAAACAAATAAAAAGAAATTCACCGAGAAACAGTCGCCATTTTTGGAGCCATCATTCTTGGTCAGACATTTTGTTTTTTTTTTCAATTTGGGTTTTGAATTCTCTATCAACGACCGTAAAAACCCTAAAAACATATATTCAGTACATTAACATGAAAACTGAATTAGTGGCCGGCTTTTCGACGATTCAGCCCACTGTGCTACGCCTACAAAGCCCTCACGATATAAACGAGATGTTTTTGGGCAAGGTTACAAAAATCATTCAAGCCAAAACAGTTTACACGTACGCCCCATATTAGAAATCCGCTTTTTGATATTCCTTTTACCGTCATATTATGAGGCTAACTTCGCAACTTACTGCTGGAGAAAAACTTATTTTATTGTGAAGATAGATATATGCCGCGTTAAGCAATGAAAAAATAAAAAGCGTCAAGAAGCGACTTCTGCATACCATCTGAATCGCGCAATTTTGGTTCAATATGAAGTATTAGATAATAATAATAAATGGTAATATATAAGGATTACTCAAGCAATGAAACAAGCTTCCTCCCAAACATTCGTCGAACCTCATTACTTCAAAAGTACTTGGATGAATGAGATAAAGATATTTCTTTTTTTGTACTCACCTCCCACAATTTTGGGAACATCCGCGGCAATTTTGGGGACTTTTGTGGCAACTTTGGGAACGTTCCTGGCAATTTTGGGAAGTTTCGAGGCAGTCTTGGATACTTCACCCGCGTTTTTATTTGCAGCATCTGTTACTTTCTTTAAAACTTTGTTTGAAGTAGCAAATTCGATTGCGATAACCATTAAAAGAAAGGTCAGAATGAATATTCGTACCCACATCATGATCAGTAATTATTTTCCAAATCGATTTCGAATTTTCCTGTGTTGGTCTTGTTTACCAATGATTGATCACTAAATTTGTCAGCTTTTATTTTGCCCTTGCTCTCAATAACAAATCTTATTTTTCTTTATGTTTATTTTATACAATCCCCTGCTGGACATAGTGTTTTAAATCACACGATCTAGAGGAGCATTGAATCAAGAAAATAATGATGATACAAATACGGAAATATTTTCCTGGATCGAGGAAATACTTCATCATCCGTATTCGCATAAATTTTTTCTTGATTCAATGCTATAGATTCTTTCACGTTTAATGATTTAATCATTCCATTTTATTTTGATGTAAGTCAATTACGGCCTTTTTTGAATGTTGATACTAAGAAAATATAATTACACAAGTTTTCATTTCAAAATTTAGTTCTTATATTAAGGGTATCAACGCCAAATTTACAGGTTGATTAGTTTGAGAACTGCTTAAGATATCCTATAAATTCTAATTTCCCTCAAACTCAGGAACAACAAAGTGTAATCTTTACCTGCAACTCAAATTACCCTCACTTAGTAAGGTTTGGCAACCTAATTAGGCATCGATACTATTTTTTTCTCCCTCAGAAATATTCATCCGCTGAAGTGTGGAAAACGAGAATTTCGTGCGGAATACGGTTACAAAAGGTAATGTGTAGTAGCGGACAATTACCCAGGGATGGTCCTAAGAGGAAAATCCACAAGCTAAGGGGTGAAAACCCGTCCGAAAGCTATAAAATGGCACCTGGGTGAGATGTCCTCAACGTTGTCTCTGGGATTCCAGGCGACCTTCTAGACCTAGAGTATGCAGTCTTACCCTTGCATGCGGGGCTCTGCAAGGGTAAACGAGCCCTCCCCTTAGCCCTCCCCAACTGTTCCAACATACAAACCCAGCAGTAAATGGAGTAAAAATGATTGAACGCGCACAGTACCAGATAATGATTCAGAAAGCAGTGCTAATCGTTCCGCAGTGCTAGAAATAGTATTGGAAGTCGATTTACAGTAATACGGAGAAACCGACTTAGACATACGACGGAGAAGGACTACCCACGGAAATTGGACATTCCCCAGGATATTATTGAAATAAGGAATAACAACCCCCAGAGATTATCGTGGTTTCATGGCGAGGAGGAACATTAACATGCAGCTTCCTCCCCAACCGCTTGGTCCGGCTGAAATGAATGCTGTCCTTCGTGAGGATATTTTGGAGTAGCTCGACCTCTGGGCAACCACTTGTGCAGTTTATGATGAAGCGAGAGCTTTGGCCATTTTCAAAATCAAAGAGTAAGGCCGGAGAAATTTCAAGAGACCAAAAAACGCTCGCATTAAGTAAAACTGCTGATTATCAAGCAGCACATCGTTGACAAAAGACGGGTTATTTCAGAAGCAAGGAGGAAAATACAGAAGAGCAACGGTTCTGGGAGAATCAACAGTTTCTCACTGAGTTATTACGCCTTTTTAGCGATCCTCTTGTTTCTCTCGAAAACCAAATAAGTCAGAGGAGGTCGAGACTCCCTGCAGGAACATTTGCGAAATTTGATACCAATTGATTGAAGCCACTTGGAAACCTCATGCGTTTCAAGGACTAGTGTCTTAACCTTATAACGTCTGAGAAGTTAATCCTACTAATCACTGATGGAGAGGCGAAGGAAGCGCTGGAAGGTACAAAGTACTTCTCCACTGCCGTACCTGATGGTATTAATGTAAGAACTTTTGGTGATAGAACTTCACTTCTAAATGTCAAAATCTTGTCAGGATCTCAACATAATATTCAAAGTCAGAGATGCCTATTTCTCAGTGGCTGGTGTTTGAGACGTACTTTACTACTATCGGAGAAAAACTCGTCTGTACACGCTGTATAAGATCTTTACAGCTATTCTGTATGTCAGGGTTGTTGAGATGATTGGACTTGTGTAGTCTCTCTCTACACTCTTCAGGAACAAAGTTTATCGACAAGAGGTGCAACAGCTGCTGAAAGAACTTGCTGATCGACAGAAGTGTCTGCAAAGACGCTGCATACTACCAACGCAATCTATCGATGGCCTGGATTGCTTTTCAGCAAGCTTTTGGTTCAACTTGCCATAGACTTATCATCTGTCAATTGGAAAGCTTAAAAGTTCATCCGCACAAAGTGGAATACACAGAAAGATTTATGCCTCTTTGGAAAATCAGACTTACTATCTTATGTGGAAAACATCGTGTGACAACTAACAGCAATACCGCCCAGAAGAGCGTCTTTAGGGTGACAGCATATGAGGCCCTTTCCTTCTTTTGGATCGCACTTTCTCCTCATATATTTTTCCCTCGTGACGAAAGGATATTAAAAACATTTTGAGGAGATATTTGTTAGTTGAACTCTGAACAATTTATTAGTCTTTCGAAGGCCTGATAGGATAACCTTATTTGAGCCCTAAATATAATAAGGCAACTTTTCTTACGACCTAGTACTCTCCGGGTTTATATTTTTGCACGAAGTGACTTGCTGAGGTTTGGCATTATACGGACCCTAGGAACAGAACCGTTGGTTGATATAGGCTGTTCTCAATCCCTAAAAATGTTTGCCGAAGCGCGGTTCGATCCGATTTACAGTTCAATTATCGTCCATTATTTCAAAAATGAGGCCACAATCAACATAGACGAAATAAAATAGAAGTAGCTATTAATCATCTATAATTTTAAATAGTTGAAAGCACGCACCTTTAGCGTATTTTTAGTTTCTTCTGACACTACTCTCGTTTCATCGATCGGAAACTAATGGAGATGTGTCACTAAATGAATGAAGAAATTACAAAAAAGTTTTCGGTACGCATACATTTTTTAGAAGTATATCGTTTTATTTTTTGGTCAATTGTATCTGGAAGATGCACACACAATACTGACGAAGGAATTTTGAAGATGATGCAACTCACGACTTCTGGAAAGATTGAGAATTTCAAAGATACAAATTCAAAGACTTTTCATAATTTTTAAACCACGTATATTGAAACCTCATACGAACATAAACTTTTGAATAGCACCAAAAGAGATAAGGGATTATTTTCATTTGTCAGCATACGCTTTAAGAGGTCTATAGTTTTATTGTATACTAAATTTTGTCGGAAAGCGATGTACTGAACTTCGAAGCAGAAATATGCAACATAGTAGTGTTGATCAGGGTTAAATTATTCAGTTGAAGATGTGAGTAGATCAGATAATGTAGATTACTGGTCTATTTTTAATTCATTAATTTGAACTGAGAGATCTCTCAGTGACAAACTTGACTTGACGTCTAGACTCTTCGTCGGTAGTCTTTATCAGAAGAACTATAAAAGGCTTGCTGATGGACGCCTTGAAATGTACACGTTTTTCTAGGTCTCCAACAACTTTTTTAATATCGAACCAAGTCCGTCCAGCAGACGGAGTCAAATCAATCAGTTTTTATATATTTCTTGAACAATATTTACTCTCAACGTCCCATCAGGCTTCGCATGCTCCATTTTGTAATTCTTCTGATGAAGACTGTCGACGAACAGTTCAAACGCCAAGTCAAACTTATTATTAAGAGATCTCTCACTTCAAATTGATGAATTACAAATAGACTAGTAATGAGAGTTTTGTTGACTAACAATAATTATTCATGTAGTTAGAAACACTAATACATTCATTTCCATCTTGTCAAGCATAATACATTGATTTAAGGAATTAATTGGATCCCCTTTTACGTATTCGAAAACATCTAGCTAGAAGTATTTGATGCTCACTTGTTGTTGTACATTGTTGCATGTAAAATAGATACATCCAAATCCAAATACACGTAAATGCAAAATAAAATGTGAACAATGTTTTTGTTTCATTTTGCATTATTATATGCCGACGGCCATGCCACGCTTGAAAAATCAGTTCCCGTCCGATCACTGAAGTTGAGCAGCGTTGGGCGCAGTAAGTACTTGGATGGGTAACCATCCGGAAATACCGCGTGCTGTTGGCATGATGGCAGGAAACTGTGTCCTCCCGTGTACCCAAGTTACCCGATTATGACTCTTTACGAGTCAAGCTTACCCCGCAAGGGATTATGGCCTAATGGTACAAGAAAAAAAACAATAATATGTACAATATCAGTTCTCAAAGTCAAGAATTAGCGGGGCACTCAGCCTAGAAGGGAAGAGAGGGGAAAACGGCTTGCTACGAGCAGAGTTCATTGGACAAATAACTGCTCTCAAAATATTTGTCTCATCAACTCAGCACGTAGCAACGTCCAATTTATGCCACCTTAACCCCCCCACCCGTCCACCAGGGCAGTATCGCCGCCCCCCTCCTTGCCCTGGATGCTACGTGGATTTTTTTTCTATTCCTTCTAAAACGAAAATAAAACAGAAAATTATTAGGCCAACTCAATTTTTATTCGTCTTCAATAATCTGAATGAAAAAATGACGACACTAGTCACTCATGTAAGTTACTGATGGCAGGGAATATCACAGTCATCGGCAAATTTTTTGCTTGCTTTTCAGGTCACGGCAGGATCTACCCAAGACCTTTTTTTCGCCAGCTAGGCGAGCACTTTTTTCAAATATCTATATTAGCAATATAGGAGTTTCAAATCTAAAATCTGTGAATTTCGTGCGATGACGTGAACCTAAAAATTACCTTGAAAAGATAAGAACTAATGTTTTGAAGAAATTCAGTACGAGGAAATTTTGAATTGATTTTTTGTTCTTTCATACGTTTTTTAGACTTTTCAAATCGCTAAAATTCACTGATCCCAAATTTGAAATTTTCAAAATGCTGATTCCAGAATTGGAGAAGTGTTGAATTCGAAATCCAATTTTCATACCTGGAACCGCATAATAAGAGAAGCACACAAGGTGATGTAGACCTTGTCTTCGACTTATTTGCGTCCGGTACCGCCGCGAGATTTTCTGGCTACCCGCCGCGACGGCCGAGCTGCCGCGCAGCAGTAGTTTACTAGTTTGCTCGGGCAGAGGACAATTCGGCACCAGCTACCTGAGTGCAGTACTCCCACTACGCGGCACCCCTCACGGCGTCGAGCTGGCTAAGCTGCTCGACCGCTGGTCTCGGACCTCACCCAGCAGGTGCTGTCTATCAAAATTTAAAAAAATCGGAATTTCAAATATGGAAGTTTAGAAACGATATATTTGAAATCTTCGATTCCCAACGATTCCAGCAATATGTTCTTGCCCTGTAATGTTGAAAATTAAAGAATATATGATGAATTTCATGCAAGATATGAGAAATAATGGTTCGGTTTGGTTCCTTTTGAATAAAATCGAAAGGCCCATGACAAAGCCACTGAACGCGTCGTCATGTAGCGGATAGAGGGTCCATGTACCAATGTCCAGGGATGGTCCCGAAGTAAAAACCTCAAATCTCAGTTGTGAACAACCGTGCTGAAAGCTGAATGGCAACAGGGTGTTATGTCCTTTACGGTTTCTCCAGGATACCGGGCGACCTTCTGGAGTATGCAGCCTTGCTCTTGCATGCAGAGCTCTGCGAGGATGGACCGTCGCAGAGCAATCGCCAATGGTTGGGCCAGTATTACCGATAGTTTCAGAGTTCGGGGTGCTGAATTAGATGGGAATACGAAAACAAACCGGGGAGATAATCAACTGTACTGTACTGTCCCTAACCGTAGAGGTTACACGCACACTCTGTGGCGCCAGAAATACCTAGAGCTCGCGCACCTTTCACAGCAAGTGTTAAGAAACCGTGCCGGTAACCTTTCGCGAACAAGAGGTGTACGCGGAACGCTTTCTTAACAGCTGCAAGAACAAGCCGCAGGCGAAAATGAGAAAGCGATATTAAGACCAACTGCTGGAGGAAGGCTTCCCTCGAGAGTGGATGGTGATTTTAGTACAAGGAGAAATCTTAATATTCAGGTTCCTCCCAAGCCACACGATCGGGCTAAAATGGATTCTACCCTTCGTGAGGATCTCTTAGAGGATTCCGACATCCGGACCATCACTTGATCAGTTTATGGTCCAGCGAAAGCTTTGGCTGATTCAAATCGAAGCTTCAAACCGACGATTAATGAAAAAACTGAAAAGCGGTTGCATCAACTATTGACTACATAAAATCCGGTAAGCCTTTACGGCGAGGGTCCAAAAGATCGCTTATGGAATGAGGATCCATCATCATACATTGAAAATGTCAAAGCTGATCATGATTAGGCAGCACATTGTAGACAAAATACGAGTACTATCTGAAGCAAGGAAGAGAATTAAAAAGAGGGAGGGATGGGTCAAAGAGAATCCGAAGTTTCTCGCTGACCCATCGTACCTCTTGAGAGATCCTCCTGTTTTCGTCAAAAACCCATCAAAGTCCTGAGAAGTCGAGACATTTTGGAGGGAGATTCACGAAGTAGAACGTCCATTAAATGAAGGCTCTGAGAACATCATACGTGCCAAGGAGCTGTGGAATGGCTTGATAATATCCAAAAGGGAATGCCCACCAATCACTGCTGAGGAGGTAAAGAAAGTATTAAGAGGCATGAAGAACTTCTCCGCTGCTGGTCCAGATTGTATTAAGAACTTTTGGTGGAAGAAGTTCACATCTACACACCAACATCTGGCCCGCATCTTTACCTCATTTTAAAGTCGGAGATCCCTATTCCGCAGTGGCTGGTGTTAGGACATCTAAGCGCTGGAGGAACCTACAAATACCTGGGTGTGCCTAAGAGCCGCATTCAGGATATAACATCAGTAAAGGAGATTCTCCAAAGCAGATACAAACACCTGCTCCGGCGGATTTGGTCATTTGGAGTGGTTCCATTGGCGAAGAATGAGCTCAAGGCCCTTGATATTACTACGCGCAAGATGATGCATATGAAGAAAAGCTTGCATATACACACGTCCGTTCCGCGCTTATACATCGCACGCCGTAAAGGCGGCCGCGGACTTCTAAATCTTCAATGCCTTTACAACCAAACCATCCTAAGTACTGTTTATATCATCGCGGAAGGTAGAAATCCTCTCCTAGCGATGGTCAGGGATCACGAAATGAAGGGGGAAGGAGCGTTCCTTTACAAAGCCGCGGAGCCTCACTTCTCAAAGCACAGGTGAAGAAAGCGGAGGCCAAAAACTTCCTTAAACAACATGAAGACAAGGTGATGCACGGAAACTTTTACAAA
>WSXT02001063.1:0-15129 GCA_011762715.2 Neuroterus valhalla
GGTGCTACTGCGGATGTAGGCCGCATTCTCTACCTCCAAATATTGGATAAACTACCCTTTTACCTACAGAAAATATCTGATAAAAAAAATACATGGGAATCGTACCGCTGTGGTCCTCAATAAGCGAGCTGACGTCGACAAAATTTGTAGTTTTTTTCATGATTAAAACTCGAAACACTTTATTTCATCATAATGGATCATCGTGAAAGTATCAAATCTATACTATTCAATTCTACAGAATATTAAATGTAGGAGACTTCAAGTCAGTTCAATCTCAGTATCCGGATTTTTGATTATGATTTGAAATAGCCTGATTGTGAGGGATCGTTGAATACAAAAGACAAATCTATTTAGTCCAAACAGTCTATAAATCCAAATAGATAATTAAGAAACAAGTGATAAAGGAAGTTATTGATTCCAGTGGGAAGCTATATTGGCTATGTTTAAATGAAAATGAACGACACCTTAACGTATATTTGACTTGGAATCGACTTGGGTCTCTATAAGAAACCACGCTGCGGATAAATTTCCTTTTATCGACAGTTTACGGGATGCAATATACAGGGTGGTTCGTGCGTTTCGAGGCGTTTGACGAGCAGGTTTATTTACTGTGAGGCGGCACGGAGCCGGCAGCATCGATCCTCATTGTCGCTTTTCTCCTATTTTCTTGTCGCTCCAATGAAACTCTATATTTCTCACCCTCCTTTTCTTACCCCTATTTCCCATTTCCTCTTTAGAATCACCCCTTCATCCCCCGTTACTCTTTCGCTAAACTTCTCTATCTCTTGTTACTCCTGTAGTCACCCCTTACCCACACAGGCCCTAAAGTCCGTGTTTCTTATTTAATTAAACTTTGCAATTCAGAAAGTAATGAATTTAGATATCCTGGTACGTTATCCGCTCTCTGTAACTCCAATACTTCAGACTTTAAGGCGACTTTCAAAACTTGACACTTTCCGTTAGAAGATAACTTTGAAAAAATCAGTCTGGATAATAATGAATGTAGAAAGTCGAATTCGAGAACAGCAATATAATGCGAGTCTGCAGAAAAAAAGATTTCTTGATCTCTCCAGTTCTTGAGCAGCTTAGTAATAGAAAGTGCAGCACGTCTCCAGCATAATACGATTAACCATTTTGAGGTTATGTGACCTACATTATCCCCAATCTTAGTCTCGAAAGTGCCTTTCCACCCCCATTAGACTTGGAAAAAGGGGAATGTATGTGACCCACATCATTGCGATGAACTGACCTAGCATAGTGAGGTTATGTGACGTACATTATTCCCATGACCCGTCACAGGATGACTTTCCGTCCTCACGATACTTGGGAAAAGAGGAAGGTTTGTGACCAGCGTTGTCTCCATGACTAGCTTATTGCTTATCTGCTTTGGACGAAGATTTCGAATTTTCGGTTGAGGAGAGATGCCGCACTATCGCCACTTCCAAAGGTGAGAGATGCTACGGGGAGACAATTTAATTTGGGGGACTTGCTAAAAAAATCGCCAATCTTCTCAGGAGGAATGGCGCGAGAGAAGCATGTCGATTTTCAGTAAGGGTCAACTTCAGGTAGGATTCTTTATGAAGTTGACCGCTATCAACAAGAATATAAGTGGGCTGTTTCAATATGGACGTATACATTTGATAATCTACTGGTTTACATAAAGTTTTTTTTTTCTAAATTCCTGTTATCAAAAATGGTTTTACCCATCATCTGAATTTTAGAAATACATAATTTTTCCGTTATTGGCAAATAAGAAGCTACCGAATTGAACCATTCGGAATGCTGATAAATTTGCAAGGTCGAGAATTGAATAGTTATAAACTATTCCCATAAATTATAAATTTTCAACCAAAATTACTTTCGGATGAGTAATCTCAAATTCGGAGGACTTTCAATGGGATACCATAGGTTCTAAATAGAAGGGTCGAAGAATCATGATGATTTTTGATTCCAAGCGTTTGGAACCGAATAAATCCAGATTTTTCTTCCACATTTCTTTCTTTCAATTTGAAAATAGATGAATTAAAATTAAAAATCGCAAAAATCCCAAAATTTTGAGTTAATTAATCAATTTCGGATTATAAAGTTTTGAATCATTTTGGATTGAAAACTTTGAATATTTAATAATTTTAGATCGGATTTTGAGAAATGACAATTGCTAATCAAAAGAATTTGAATCGGAACAATTCGGAATAAAAAGCGTCAACAATTGAAAACTTTCAGATAGCAGGAGAATCGCAACTAGGAAGGATTTCAAATGCTATCATTCCTGACTTAGAGCGGTAAAATAGTATGATTGGACAAGACGAGTGTTTTAAATTGAAAATATCGAAAATTGAAAAGCGGCTAAAGCTAGAAAATATAGAATCGAATAAACATTAAAAATTGTAGAATTTTCATATTTCAGATTCTAAATTATGACTTTGAATTGGGAGCTTTCAAAATTGAAAATTTATATTCAAATTTTCAGAATGATACAATTTTAAATAAGAAGATATTTACATTTCATAATTCCCGGAAAGAGAAATGTTGAAAATGAAACATTTTTGAGTGAAAAGTTTCGAAGATCAGAATGATGAAAATTGATAGAACTTTTGGAATTGAACAATTTATAATACATGGCTAAAAATAGACCAATTTTGTGTTGAAAGTATTCAAAATTGCATGGGTCTAAGATATGCATTCAAACACTCCCATTTTGGATTTAGATGAGTTAGAAATAAAAAATTGCAAAACTGAGAATCTTTATATTGAGCTCAGAATTTGAGAAATTTTGAGTTATTTCAAGCTGGGAAGGTCAGATATTCTAAAATTTCAGATGTAATTTAATATCAAGGATATTATTGATTATTATTATTAAATAATACTAATAATTAATATTAATATTGAATAATAATAATTATTAAATATTATTATTATCATGAAATTATTATTTAATATTTTTAATTTTATATTTTCTTTCTTTTAATGGATGCTCGGAAATTTAAAGCTTCGTTCATTTTTCCGACCAAAATTAAAAAAAAGTTGTAAATAAAAAACGTGATCAATTGATGATGTATGAAATGCTTCTGAATCGATTTCAAATTTTTGAAATTGTAGAGCTGGATTACTTTTTTTAATAAAAAGTTATATTTGAAAATTAAATTTATTTTTTATTTTTCTTCCATATTCGATTATTTCTACATATTTATGTGACGAAAAATGACTGAAATAAAAGAAGCCTTTGCATTTTTCGAATTTCGATATTAATTCGATGAAGAATTCTCAAATTATTAGGACATTGTACAATAACAGTTACGGTTTGTTTATTTAATGAATTTGTTGAGTCGGTAACATTCTTTATTTACTAAAAATTATTTAATTGGTTATTGCCAAAAAATGTTAAAATAGTTCCAAAAATAATAAAAGTTTCATGATTTTGATTCTATGGATTCAAAATAATTATATTTTATAGTTTTAAGAATAACTGAACCGACGCTTCTCCAAATAACTAATTTTCATCCGAAAGTGCAAAAATTTTATGGTTTCAAATTCAATTTAGCACTATATTGAAGATTTGAAAATTTTGAACTGATTGTTCAATTGTAATTCAATTGTGAAGTAGCTCAGTAATCAGAAGACCTATTAGTTGGAAGATAAGAGGAAACTGAAAGTTAAGAAATTTTTAATTGTGAAAAAAAAACAAAATCGAATTTCTCCATAACGTCCAAAATTCGAATTCAGATCTGCAACTTCTAGCAGCTCAATAAAAAAACAAGAATCTAACCACCAAATTTGGACAAACACCTTCGAATATACCTATTAATAAAAAATGGTGGAGAAAAATAGAGGAAAGTGAAAAAGGAAGCAACCTCAAAATCCCCTTCTTTCTCTTTCTTCTATCTTTCGTCTCTTATTTTGGTTAAAAAAAAAACACAAAACTAGAATATTTGAAATATCTACGAACGTTTTTGTGTTCACCCAACACCCTTATCGAGGTAAATAATCTCCCAGCAGGTCAAAACCCAAGAGAAGCTGCTCTCGACGTAGTACAGCCAATCTGTAACAAAAAAGGCCGTTTTTGGAAAAAAATACCATAAAACTTTTTTTTGCAGAAATCGCTAGAAGAGCATTCAAGAAACCTAACCTGAAAATTGCGGGATCGTTCAGGGGCGGGTTTTTGAGAAAACTCAAAAAGTTTTTGGATTCGATATATCTCAGAAATGGTTACTTTTTGGGAAAATTTGCATGAACAAAAAAAGGTGGAGGGAATATTTTCTACAACTTTCCTGAATGGGTCAACATGCTGCAATAAAAAGTGCAGTTGATAGATGGCGCTAGAGTACGAAAAAAATGTATTTTTCATGTTGCACGCTCAACAACAATTATTAGCACATTTTTGTTTAGCTGGTTTGATATAAAATGTTAAAAATCTTCTCAAATCCTGTATAATACTGAAGTCAGCATAGTTTTGAAAAAAGGTAATGATAATAAATATTAATTTACAATAATTATCTATCATAATTAGGAATAAGTTGAAAGTCCTGATTACAAAAAAATGATTTATTCAGTGGTGACAGGTTTGTCACGCTATAGCTCGTGAACGGTAAGTCAGGCGAGGAAAGTTTATTAATGAGTTTTGTAAGCTTTTTGAGACAAACAAATTTTTTAGTAACAGTTTTGCAATAAAATTTTTTTTTGCCCAAAAGCGAGAAAACGCTTTTTTGCTATCTTCGCGGCATCTATTTATTGCAATTTTCATCGCAGGAATTTGACACGCGAAAAAAAGTTGTAGAAAACATCGCCCTCAACACTTTGTCTTTACAAAATTTTTTCAAAGACCTACCGCTTCCGAGATATATCAAATGCAAGTACTTTTTGAGTTTCCTTAAAAACCCGCCCCTGAACAATCTCGCATTTTTCAGGTTTGAATGCTCTTATAGCGATTTTGAATATTTTTGTTTTGTGTTTTTTCTAACAAAAAGAAAAAGGTGAAAAATTTGGGCATCCAAATTTTATCGCTAGATTCTTGGTATTTTATTCAATTGCCAGGAGTTGCAGATGTTAGAGCATGAGAGGTTCTTTTTTTTAGAGACAAATTTTAGAGTCTCCGTTTCTTTCATTGAATCTAAAGAAGAATCATAAAACTCTACTAGCGATCCAATTCTCATCTGCTATTTTTCTGCCTCGATTGAGAAAAATATATTCTATTTGAATTCGAAACATTCAATTAGTGTTAAAGTTGCAATGAATCGCCTTATATTTGAGGCAAGACGAATATATAGCCGCAGGGTTTTCTACTTGAATTCGTTTAGCAATAAAGAAAAGTCTTAAGAAGTAAAGGGAATGGAATAAGTAAAAAGAGAGGAACAGCAAGGTTTTACTTTGAACAAGTTTTACGAGGCGACGTTTCACGTAAGAGGATCGTAACTTATACTTGCGTTTGATAACGAGCAGTCAGGTTACGAGTTTGCACATACATTCAACATTCAGATGTGCATTGCTCATGTAAGGCGATCAGTATTACTAATAAAGAACGATGATTCTGAGCATTCATATCACCCTCCATACTTTAAAAATGATCTAATGTTTTACAAATATTAAATTTGATTCTGTTGAATAGAATGGACTACTATCAACTTTGAATTCAAAGCAATGACTTGAAGTTATCTGCAGTGGTTTTGATTGTCTCCTAGAGATCTTTAATATTCAAATTACTTCTTGTTATTGATCTATCAGATAGTTTTGTCACGATATGTTCTCATCCTTTCGTTTAATTATTCAATGTAATATTACCAGATTTTTCTTAATGAATATATTTGCAACATGGTAGCAGAGTGTGGTTACAGATATTTAGAGAAATAATTGATTTGAATTGTGAGCTATCTGAGCCTGGAATTGAAAGGTTGTGTCTATTGTGAATTATCGTTACCAGCAACCAGGATGTAATCTAATAAGTTTGTTTCACCAACCTTGACCGAAGAAAACTTTCAACGATGGAAGTATGATGTACAAGTGGTGCTTAAAGCATTGACGATTTTTGGATTGGTCGATGGGACAGTGGTGAAACCTGAAGCGGATGAAGTGGTGATAACAAAATGGAAGAAGGACGATGCGAAAGCTAGAGGTTTTATCAGTTCGACATTAGAAGGATTACATCATTCAATGATAAGGGCATGCTTGACCGCTAAAGAAATGTGGCAAAAGTTAATCGGGTTATGTGAACGTAGCTCTACAAATACAAAAGTTCTGACACAGCAAGAATACTACGCATACAAATTTAATCCAGGTATGACTGTGTAAACATATATGAGTGGTCTTAATGTAATTATTCAGAAATTGAATGCTCTTGGTGAAAATTTTCAAGAAAATTCTATTATTGCAAAAATCAATTATGATCTTCCATCTGATTTTGAGAATTTCAAGCACTCATGGAACTTGGCTTTTGCAACAAATTATCAATTAACTCGAGATGTCTTAGAGCAGCAATCGTTGCTAATTGAAGTAACTTTAGTTAAACAGGATGTTGTTGTTAAAACTGAATCCTTTATTTTAAGAAGAGGAGATAGGTGGAAGGAGAATTCGAAGGAGACAATCACTTGTTATCAATGTAACAAAGAAGGTCATATATGAGAAGAATGTCCACAATTATTGAAAAGAATTATACGAAGACAGTGAAAAATGGTATGCGTATAGTGGGACTGTATCTGTATTGCTGGTGACAAGATTTTAATTGGTGTTGGGAAAGGGAAAATAAATGTGGAAGCGTTTAACGTACTAAACTGGATACAAACTAAACCTAATGATGTACTCTAGGTACCGAATTTAGGAAGTGCAAATTTTTTTTCAATGTCCGAAGCATGTGACAGGGGTTTGGAAATATTTAGAGATTCAAAAGTAATAGGCTTGAAAACTAAGAGCACTAAGGAAATAGTTTTACTTGGGAAACGGAACGGCAATCTATGGACACTGTTACATCGAAGGGAACATTCGCCTATGAGGATGACTTCGCAGAATATCCAATCGGAACATCAGAATAAAGCAGCTGTAGCCTTAGATACAAAAATACGAATTCGGCACGAGAGATTAAGCTATGTAAGTGTGAGTAAAATCAAGACTATGGTTTCTAAAGATGCAGTTACAGGTTTAAAAATTACAGGAGAGGATAATTTCTTCTGTCGAGGATGCACACTCATACGACTAACAAAGAAACCTCCTTTGTGGACCCATGCGAACTCAATCAATCAGTGGATGTGTGTACTACGTGGAATTCAAGGACGAAAGTCCGGCGTATAGAAAAGCCTATTTTTTGAAAAATAAAAACCAATGTTCAGGTAAATTTGAGCAATTTTGTCCTTCAGTTGAAGACGAAACTAAGCGGAAAAAAGGCGTTTGAGATCTGATAATGAGACAGAGTACGTTAACAAGGAATTTGAAGACTTTTTGTGTGAAAAAGAGATTCGTCATGAAAGAACAGTTCCAGCAAATCCTCCAATGAATAGATTAGCTGAACGGGAGAATAGAACTTTGGTGGAACTTGCTGGGTCGATGTTATTGGCTAATGATCTTCCTACAAAACTGTGGACTGAAGCAGTTTCAACCGCAGTGTACTTGATGAATCGAGACGTCAATAGACAAGAAACGAGGAGAACTCTGTATGAATTATGGTTTGACCAAAAACCAGATGTATCTCATTCAAGAGTTTTCGGTACAGAAGCATATAGTCATGTCCCTAAAGGAGCTCGTTCTAAGTGGGAGGCTTAAGCAAAAGGAATGAGATTTGTTGGTTACATGAATTCCAATAATACCTTTGGTCTGTAGGATGTCTGTTTTAAAGAAGTTCCGACCACAGAAGTTGTACAACTTGTGGATATCAAGCAAGAACCTCAGATGAAAACTCAAAGCGAAACAAGATTGCAAGAGAATCAAGAGAGTCACCATAGAAATGACACTGAAAACAACAGCAATTCAGATGAAGACACCTTCATGAGAACAGCTGAAGAAAATTTGGGAAGTAAAGATGTATTCGATTCTGATTCTGACGAAGATGAATTTGAGAAAATTATCGTCACATCGACTCCGGAGACATCGATTTCGAAAAATACTTGGAACAAACTGAAGGATTTAGTGACGGTTCAAATCGTGTTTGTCTGTTAAAAAAGAGTTTGTACGGACTCAAAGAAAGTCCTCGTCAGTGGAACAAGAAGTTAGATAATTTTCACAAGCTTTATGGTTTTTGTCAGAGTTTGAGCTATCCATGTATATGTGTATCGAAAAGTTCAACGTCACTTTCAATTTTCGCCTTGTACGTAGATAATGGATTGCTTTGCTGCGCTTTGCTGCACTTCGTAATTGAAGCTGTTTTCAATACTTCACGATTTGAAAACTGAATTTCCCATTACTTAAGAACAGGCTCAGTTTGATATAGGTTTTCAAATTGAAAGAGAGCTAGCAGATAAAATAATCAGTATGAATCAGAAACCTTGTATCAAAAATATTAGCTGGAAAGGGAGCAGCATGGTCGTGGCAAATGCTTCCGGACGTCAAGTGCAATCAGTAACAATCCACCGTTATTTATTGCGACAATCAATCCACAATAAAATTAGTGCGGAATCCTGAATTTCATCGTCGAACGAAACACATCGATGTTCGATTTCACCTCATTAGGAACATCAATAATGAACAAGTTATTGATGTTAACTTTGTACCTAAAATGGACAAAGCTGCAGATAACTTCACTTAGGATTTATTTAAACCGTTATTCGAATCTTGTTTGTAGATACTCAAGATAAAGGAAGTTGACAGTAAGTGGAAGTGTTGAATGAAATGGAACACTATCAACTTTGAATTCAAAGCAATGACTTGAAGTTATCTGCAGTGTTCATGTTTGTCTCCCAGAGATCTTTGATACCTAAATTACTTCTTGTGATTGATCTGTCAGATAGTTCTGTCACGATATATTCTCATCCTTTCGTTTTATTGGTCAATGTTATATTACCAGATTTTTCTTGATAAATATATTTGCAACAGATTGGATACGCTGAAACTTAAAACATTTTATTTGATGAAGAAAAGGAAGATGATAACTCCAGAATACCCGAATTAATAAAAGCCCCCCCCCCCCCTATATCTGCTTCAATTGGCTGATTACTTGAAAGTCTTGGATGAAAAGGGAGCAGAATGGCTGCAATTATTATACAGAAGACTTCCATTTAGCTGAACCGCTACTCGCCGTAAATATTCGTCTAGCTGAACTCTGGAGTGATTTCCACCACTGTCTCTCCCCGCATGGGCGTTTTTAGAGGTGACTTCCAATTGGTTGCTACCGTCAGTTGCCATGTCTACTCAAGAGTAGTGGGGGTAGAGGGGCTGCTCGAGTTCAGCTAAACGAGTTTGAGAGCGTTCATGTAAATGGAAGTTCAGCTAAACGAGAGTTCAGCTAAACGGAAGTCTTCTATTTCAAAATTCATATGTGATATATGCATGTTTGCTTTCAAACTATGAGCAGTTTCTTTTGTGAAATATGTGTGACTACGACTACGACTATGCTGCATACCCGTGGTAATGTTTCCTTTGAAGTTGGAAATTGATTATAAAAAATGTGATAAAACCATATTTTCTGAAGTTAACTCACTTCCATGTTGAAGTTTCGCGGAGAGTGAATTTGTTTCAAGTTTATGCTTTTAACTCATTAATGCGTTGAGCTCAGGTACGAAGGTTGCATAACTATTTTAACTCTTACTGAATCGAAAGTTCGAACCCTATTAGTCAGCGTAATTGCAAGAAAGTATGATCAATAAAGAGAATGAAGAAGTTTAAGAGTTTGATACACGGATTATGTTTTGTTGTCAGGTAATAAAGTAAGATTATAGGTTCATCTCGTCCATTCCTTTTTACTGCTTTTCATCGCAGTGACTGGTTTTAAAGTTATAAGCACGTTGAAAACATCGATATTTGGAGTTTATTAGCTGCTTCATCAAGGCCTTCTTAGAAAGACCGAAGAACTACTTTGAATTCATTGTTATTTGCATAAACGTTTGAAAACCTTATCTTTTAGTTGGTATTCTAAATTCAAATTCTAGAAAGGAATTTTTGAAGAAGATTAATACAAAAGATGGATTTGTAAAAGGATCAATGAAATTCACATTTGCAGCATTAGTGACGTATGCTTATAGTGGATAAGAAAAAAACAAAATTCCGAAATTGAAAACACCCCTTTTAATTGCTAGTGTCATAATTTTACATTCTCATCATAATAATGATGAGAGTATTGGTTTTATGACCAGAAGGCAGGTCAAGTTCGTTAACTAGCTATTTTGGATGAAAAATAAAAGAGGAGAGCATTTTTGAAATCTTTTTTTGGACTTTTTTTCCAAGATTCAAAAATTGTAAGTACAATTTCTCGTAGCACGTAAGGAGTGAAAAAACGTATCTTTATCACATTTTTCGATAACAACAAAATTGGCAGAGTTATGGCATTCTCAAAATTCAAAAAACATAAAAGAAAATGAGAATTTTTAGCCAAATAACGCAAGATTGAAAGAGAAGTCAGAAGGAAAAAAAGGTTTCTTCTTCAGAGCCGTACCAGATAGTTGATACAGCTTTTTGAATCTTCTGGAAAATTCGAAAATTTTAATTTCTATCCCACGAAAAATTATAAAAAATAGACTGTGAACTCCATAACTTTCGAAAGAATGATCATATTCGATCGTGCTTTGGCACCCATCTTGAGGGACCAAAAAGACAAGTCGAGTTCGTTGACCATCTATTTTAGGTAAAAAATAAAAGAGGGGGAGCATTTTGAAAATTTATTCAGACTTTTTTTTCCAATATTCAAAATTATAAGTACGGTTTCTTGTAGTAGGTAAAAAGTGAAAAAATGTATACTCATGGTTTTTGTTGATAAAAACGAAATTGTCAGAGTTATGGTATTTTCAAAATTCAAAAATATAGTAGAAAACGATAATTTTTAGTCAAATAACGCAAGATTGGAAAAAAAGTCAAAAGGCAAAAAGGTTTCTTCTTGAGAGCCGTGCCAGATTGTTGATACAGCTTTTTGAATTTTCTAGAAAAATTAAAAATTTCAATTTCTATCCCACAAAAAATAATGAAAAATAGACTGTGAACTCGACTACTTTCGAAAGAATGATCATATTTGATCGTGCTTTGGCTCCCATTTTGAGGGACGAAAAAGACAAGTCGTGTTCGTTAACCAGCTATTTTGGATGAAAAATCAAAGAGGGGGAGAATTTGGAACATTTTTCCGGACTCTTTTCCCAAGACTCAAAAATTCTAAATACAATTTCATGTAGCATGTAAAAAGTGAAACAATTTATCCTTATCATTTTTTCCGATAAAAATAAAATTTTTAGAGTTATGGTATTCTCAAAATAAAAAAATATAAAAGAAAATGAGAATTTTTAGCCAGATAACGCAAGATTGAAAAGGAAATCAGATAGAAGAAATGTTCTATTTGGGAGCCTTACAAGACTGTATTGAATTTTCTCAAAAAGTTTGAAATTCCAATTTTCATCACACAAAAAATGATGAAAACTAATCTGTGAACTCGATAACTTTTGAAAGAATGATCATATTCGATCGTGCTTTGGCATCCATTTTCAGGGACCAAAAAAGATAAGTCGAGTTGATTAACCAGCTGTTTTGGATCAAAATTAGAAGAGGGGGAGCATTTTGAAAATTCGCTTGAATTTTTTTTCCAAGAATCAAAAATTGTGAGTACAATTTTTTTTAGTACTTAAAAAGAGAACAATTTATTCTTTTCATCTTTTTCGATGAAAAGAAAATTGTCAGAGTTATGGTGCTTCCAAAATTCAAAAATATAAATGAAAATGAGAATTGTTAGGCAAACAACGCAAGATTGAAAAGAAAGTCAGAGAGAAAAAATATTTCTTTTTGGGAGCCCTACCAGATCCTGAATACAACTTTTTGGATTTTCTCAAAAAATCGAAAAATCCCATTTTCATCGCACAAAAAATAATGAAAAATAATCTATGAAGTCGATAACTTCGAAAGGATGATCATATTCAATCGTGCTTTGGCACCCATTTTGAGGGACAAAAAGGCAATTCGAGTACGTTAACCAACTATTTCGAATCAAAAATAAAAGAGGAAGAGCATTTTGAAATTTTTTTTGGACTTTTTTTCCAAGTCTAAAAAATTATAAGTACAATTTCTTGTAGCACGTAAAAAGGGAAATAATTTATCCTCATCATTTTTTTCGATGAAAACAAAATTGTCAGAGTTATGGCATCTTCAAAATTCAAAAATATAAAAGAAAATGATCATTTTTAGCCAAATAACGCAAGGTTGAAAAGAAAGTCAGAGAGAAAAATGTTTCTTCTGGGAAGCCCTACAAGATCGTGAATACAACAATTTATTCAAATGATTTTCGTTTGTTCGAAACAAAATTGTCAGAGTTGTGGCATTCTAAATATTCGCAAATGTAAACGAAAATTTCATCCAAATAACGCAAGACTGAAAAAAAGTTAAGAGGAAAAAAAGGTTTCTTTTTGGGAGCCGTACGAGATCGTTAAAACAACTTTTTGAATTTTCTCGAAAAACCGAAAATTCAAATTGTGGTCGCGCAACAAATAACAGAAGCTAGAAAGTTTCATTCTTCGTTCGAACTTTGCAAGGTATGGGAAAACATGAATTTAGAAAAATGTTGCACCTAAAAAAGATCTACAAATCTGATCGTCCATTGATCGAGTGCGTGGCACGAGACACGCGATGAGAATGTAATCGTTGAAGCCGGAGAAGCTTTGATAAAAGATCGTTCACAATTACCAAATTAAAGTAGTCGAAATTTTTCTTTTAGGTTTTAAAGCTTTACATATAACTGTAGGGAAGTACAGAGGCCGAGCGCTTAGCGCGAGGTGAGTTTATCATCGAGCATGAAGCGCGAGATCCGAATGTGCCCGCGCAGCGTGCATTTTTTCTTTTTTTTTATAATTTCTCAAGAGAATTTATCAAAATTGAAATTTAAGATTGAAAAACTCAATTTGCCTCAAGGCTCTACAAGCATTGAAAGAGATGCAAATAAGGATCGCGAAAAGTGCAAAATCTTTGAAGCAGATGTAAAAGAACGACTTCAACCAAAAATGTTTCCTTCTTTCTATAACTGTAACGAATTAGTAGTTTCCGGCCTTATTCTGAAAAGTCCTTCCATTCCAAATGCGCTCATCCAGTTTTCCATGGAAAACAAAATTCTCGTCGCGTTCGCTCGATTACATATTGGAGCCCTCTTGAGATTGGATGAACTTCCAGGTCCCTATAATAACGCGGAAACGATATCTATATAGAACTTTCCGATTTTACTTTCCCTCAACTCGTTGGGAATGTGGCCGGAAATTCCAAATTAAGTATCATTCTTCAAAAAAGACTCCCGGAACTTGATTCTCGTTCTGGAATTGGTTTGGTTTCCCACTCAAATATGAAAAAGACTCAAAAATTATTTTTTAATCATGAAATTTCTCTTTCTGCCAATTGGTAATAATGACCATAAATTATGATAACTTATCATAAATTGGATGATAAAAAAGTCGTCTCATTATGATTTTCGTAAGTTCCAAGAAATATAACTTGACGTCCTATTTTCCTTCGAGACGGCATTTAAAACTTTGTAGCACAATTATTTTTCATTTCTTCATAAAGTTATCTTCCTACTACTTCTTTATATAAATGACGCATTGAGCTCTGCTTGCTTCGATTTCTTCTTTCGACCAAGCCGTCTTGCCCCTGCCTATAATGAAAGTTCCTGAGAACTTAGATTGGCGTAAATTGTATAGTACACCTTTATATCAAAGAGTGAGAGAACTCAGCAAAATGAGAATGTAATAAGGAAAAGGAGATGTTATTATTTTACTGGAAATTGCAAAAATTATATTTTCTATGGCAACCTGGGGCTTTGAATACGTAAGGTCCTAAATTGATTTTTAATAAGACTTTTGAATTTTCTCTTCGAATGCATCAAGCTTGAAACCATGCACACAAATCAAATGCTTTGAAGTTTATTTGAAACTAAAAATATTGTACGCATGCAAGAAACATTCCACAGCCAAATAATAATATACGAATATGAAGCACGATTACTATGATTCAAATAATAAATAAGAAGAAATAAATAATGGAATAATTCAGGAATATATTATTAACACACGGAAATATTTTTTGTGGTTACGTCGATACATAAACAGCGATCATTCGAAAACTAGGAAAACAAGTTTCCCAAAACCTTGCGTATTTTTATTAGTATCCATCGACGTATTTGACGATTAACTCTATATTTGTATACAACATCGAATCTATACAAAATTAAAAATATATATCAGAACGGCAGGAAACGAATCGTAAAATAATTTTCCAATCTATTCTTCTTTGAAACCTAAGGAACACTTTGTGTTGTTTCCCATCGACGTAACCTCCATCAACGTAAGCTTACTTTTAGCTTGTCTGGGCGGCCGGAAATTACACTGTGCCTTTCCAAAGAACTCTTGCATAAAAGTGATGAGAACGGAGTTTTTTTATAGACTATTTTGTTCTAGCCATAAAAGCACCGAAATGAACAAAGAATATGATTTTTACAAATGTAACTGAGAAAATATTCTTCTCGTTTGGGAACTTTTTGATTTATTACAATCCTGAATGTCTTTTGACACATACGCAGAGGTTAGGTTCATATAATCTAGGCTAATCTAGCTTTAAGCTGAATTAACAGTTGTTTTATATTCACTAACATTCAGGGAAATTATGAGCGTTCATCATCATGCATGGTTTGTGGAAATCTCATTTTTAAATCCGATTGAAAGTGTAAACTTATAATTTTTAATGCAAATAGTGTTTTGTAAAATTGTAACATCCTTATATTTACAAAAGAAAATAATTAAATTTCTTCGTAAAATCTTTCATTTCCAAACTCGAATGAAACATTTATTCATCTTTTGTAAAGAACTTGTTGATTAGATAGAGCGTGACGTCAAAAAGCTCCACAAGCCTTTAAAATAAATTTGTAGTTTGCATAATTTCAGAAGTTTTTTTTTTATGGTAATGAATCTACTTTTGATCACTAAATACAATTTTGAAAATATTTTCTGGAAAAATTTACTTATTTCGAAAGTTCCTTGTATTTGA
>WSXT02001074.1:0-14348 GCA_011762715.2 Neuroterus valhalla
TAAGCCCCCCCCCTACCCCCCTTCTTCCCCTTAAGGGGAATTCCAAATTATTTTTTTACGCTTTGCAATACGTTTCTCGTTGTAACTAAAAACAAAACTTTTACAAATGATTTACAGACCTAGTCCTCCCACCTACTTTTAATTATTCCATTCTTCCTTTTTGTCTCTTTTGTATAAGAGCTCATTTGTTTTTAATATTTTTCTTAACATTGGAGAAAGAACAAAAATAATTTACTTAAAAGAATACAATACGATAATTGAATTATTCAGTTGAAAATTAACTCTTTTGTTAAATAATTATTTTTGGTTGAAAGTGTACCCTTTTTAATGGAAAAGTCATATATTTTGTTAAGAAATCATATTAATTGCTTGAAGATGTATCTTTTTGTTCGAAAATTTCACAATTTCTTCAGAAAATCATCTTTTTCTTTTTATCAAAAATCCAATTATTTTATTAATAATTGTGTCTTCTTGGATTGAAAGTTAACTTCACCGGTTCAAGTTCGTTTGTTGTTTCCCTCGAAATGAATTTTTCAAACTGAAAATTCAACTATTTGAATTTTGGTAAAAAAATTAAACTATTTCTTTGAAAATTAATGTATTTGGTTGGAAAATCTTCCTGTATGAAAAAATTAATTTTCTTGTTCGAAAATTTTTGCTGTTAAAAATTCAACTGTTTCGTAGCAAATTTTTCCGCTTGGTTTGGTTTTCTGTTTGGATTCAACTGTTTTCAATTTGAGACCAAGAAGTATTTTGAACAAAATATTAACTATCACATTTTTCTAGAAGAATAAATAATATTCTTGAGGTTAAAGACTAATTTTTGAAATTGAAAATGTAGCTATTCCATTTTTGTTCATGATTTCAAATGGAAATGCATTTCTTTGGTCAAAAATTGAACCATTATCTTGCAATTTCAATTTTTTTTGTTAAAAATATATTTTTCGGACTAAAAATTGTAACTTTTCATTTTTTGTTGGAAAATCGTCTCTCTTGATTAGAAAGTATACTTTTTGAATTAAAAATCCAACTTTGGCTAAAAATCGTGTCTTTTGGGTCAAAAATTAACTTAATTTGTTGAAGTTGTTTTTTACCGTTTGGAATCAAGTTTCCGAACTACGAATGAACTATTCCACTTAGGTCGGAGAATTCATCTAATTTAGTAGAAATGCAACTATTTATTTGGAAATTTATGTATTTGGTTAAAAAATATTTTTTTTTTTAGAAAATTAATCTTCTTGGTTGCAGATTCATCTATTTTAGTTGAAAATTGAACCAAGTTGATGACAAGTAATCTTCTCTCGTTGAAGATTTGTATTTTTCGGTTAGGGAACAACGCTTTTGTTGAAAATTTACCTGTTTTGTGGCATATTTCTCCGCTTGGTTTAGTTTTCTTGGTTGGATGGAACTGATCTTGGTATACAACTAGAAATTTTTTGGTTAAGATACGAACTATTACATTTTTGGTTTAGAAGAAATATTTCTAAATGAAAATGAATTTTTCCAAATGAAAATGCAACTATTATATTTCTGGTAGAAAATTAGTTTCTTTCAGTGGAATATCCAACTATTTGATTGGAAATTCATCTTCCTTGTAGAAAATTGATTTTTTTGGTTAAAAATTAATTTTTTTGGTTATAGATTCATGATTTTAGATGGAGATGCATCTCATTGATTGAAAATTGAACTATTTTGTTTCAAATTCGTTCCTTTTTTCATTAAAATTTTTTTTCCAAATGAAAATGTATATTTTATGTTTTGGTTAAAAATTTGTATTCTTTGGTTGGAAATTTATATTTCAGGTTGAAAACACATCAATTTCTTCCAAAATAATTCTTATCTGTAGAAAATTGATCTGTTTAGTTTAAAATCTGTCTTTCTGGTTTAAAAATTCAACTGTTTCTATGAAAAATGATTATCTTTTTAGTCCACAATGCATCATTTTAGTTTAAAAATGATCACTTTGGTTTGAAATACGAAGATTTTATAGAAAATCTGTTCATTTGCTATGAGAATTGAACTATTTAATCTTAGGTTGATAATGTATCTTGTAATTTTTCAGAAATATTAAGTCAGTCAGGACTAACTTATGACTTTTGATAGAAAGTATAATAACTGTCACCTGACAAATATGAATGAAGCTGTGTGGAAATTGAGTTTGGATATACATGCATTTCTAAAATACGAAAGTAACTCAAAAAGGTAACGATGGTCACTTTTTCGTTAAAAATTTATTCACATTATCAACAATTAACCGGGAATTCCATGTCATTCGTCAGGTAGACACCCTGTTAAATCGTTTAGATTGAAGGAAAATATTGAATATTTTACTTGATTATCTCGAAGAGGTTGAGGATATTTGTGCTGGAGTGCAGCTTTGACAAGGTAAGTTATCGCTTCAACTCCCCATTCCCTCATTCGAATATGAGGATGCTGACAAACTTCCAGTAAATGATTTGTCAAAGGCCTCCATAAAACTTCTACACGAGGCAAATTTACAAGTCCAGTTTCCAAAAGTTTAGCCACAGCGAATAGAGATGGTTCCTGAAATTGTTATTAAGATTTAATAGAATACAGCTTGAAGCCTCGATAAAGAAAGAAAATTAAATAAATTTTGTACCATACCCTGTTAGAATATGCCAATTCCATAGCTTCATGACTAAGCTTGCAGAGAGCATCGATCAAGTGATGGAGAGCGACATCGTCAAGGTGTTGACTACTTTCGAATAATCTACTAAGCATAGCACTAAGAACAGGTAAATCTGCCATGACAGCAGTAGTCAACATCGCGTTTGAATCAGCAGCAGTCTTTCCTGCCTTCAAAGATCCGCCCGTTGAAGGTTTCAGACCCAAGATCCAAGCTAGATGTTGAAGGGTAGTTAAAACCAAATGCCAAGCACTTCCCAAAATGCTACCATGACAATGTGCCAATAGAAGAAGAGCTCGCATGCACTGAAGATTCTTCACTGTCAACATCACAGGTCCTTGCTGAGCACCTACAAATTACCAATAAGATTTGAATGCCTGATCACTTGATAATAATAATGAGAATCATTAATCGCCGCCTTGCGCCCTAATAGTTCATTGTGTGGAGGTAAAACACAGTTTTTATGTCAACAGAATGTTTAATCATCATCCTCTTTAGAGAATTTTCAAATGCATTTTCAATCAGAGGCCCAATTTTCAACAGAAAATTTGATTTTTTTGCCAAAAAGAATGACTCTAACAAAATAGTTGAATTCTTAAGAAAAAAATTAGACTTCCAACAAATAAGATACAGTTTCGACCAAATAGCTGAATCTTTACCCTATAAAGATAAATTTCTAACCTACATAGATGAATTTTCAACCAAGAAGACTAATTTTTTACCAAAAAATTTTTTTTAACGAAATTGTCGAATTCCTAACCAAAGAGGTAAATCTTGAAAATAAATTAATCTTCAATAGGGTAATTCAACTTTAAAACAAATAGTGAAATTTTCATGAAAACCAGTGAACTTTCAGTGGGGATGATTAGTTTTCTAAAAGAAGACGATGATCGAATGAAACTTTCGAATTTCAGAACAAAAAAAAAGGAATTATTTACACAGCAGTTCATTTTCCTATTCAAAAATAAGATTTTCAACAAAAAGTGTCACTTCGACCAAAAACTTGAACTTTTAGATAAATAGTTCGAGTTTTTAACAGAGAGTTCAGTTTTATACCAAAATAGATGAAAGTTTAACAAAAAATATACTTTCCCAACAAAAAAGTTGATCTACTACTGAATAATGAAATTTCTAAGCATAATGATGAATCTGGAACAACAACAAATATTTTTTTACAAAGTACTTGGACCATATATAAACTAAATAGTTTATTTTTCTAGAAAAAATGAGACATTTTTAATTAAATAGTTGGAATTTCAACTGAGAAGATTTACTTCATACAAAAAGGACTAATTCTCAACAAAACAGTTGGATTTTCAACAAAATAATCAAACTTTTTTCACAAAAATCAGCAATAAAAAATTTCCAAACAAGAATCTTCAAATTTTTTAAATTCAATTTTTCAAAATTTTCACAAAAAAAAAATGAGAGGCAAAATTCTCAACTTTTAACAATTTTAGGTAGTTCTAGCGTTATTCTAGTGGTATTCTAGTGTTTTTCGTTAGATATTGGTATCTCTAATTTGAAAAATCAGAATTCAATGAAGATTCGCAACAATTTATAGGTTGAGCTAGCGGTTTTCACCGAAAATATCGATACAGATTTTGAAATGGATGAAAATTTTAGAACAATTCAAGGTTATGTTTCCAATCACGAAATATAAGATTTCCAAGAAAATTTATCATTTTCGTTAGCTTCAGGTTATATAAGTGTGGTTTATCTGAAATAGGTTTTTCAACGAAAAATTATTCAATTTGAAACCAATTATTTCTCTTTCTGATTCTACACATCAAAATTAACAAAAACATTGCAAATTTATTTATCTTGTTGAAAATTCGCCAATATGGTTACAGAGATTATACTATTCAATTGAAAATTAGAATATTTTGTGAACATTGAATATCTTCGTTAAGAACGGTTTTTGCGTAGAAAAATTAAAGTATTTATTTGGTTGGAAATTCAAATATTTTTTTATAGATTCATTTTTTCCGCTCATAATTCAACTACATCTCGAAATTAATTATTCAACTACATGGTTGAAAGTTCATAATTCAAAATAGATATTCATTCGAATTTATTTAATGTTCTTTTGTGTTAATTAAATTTAACCACTTAAGAAAAATTTTGTTAAGTTCAAAAGTAGTTTCTTAAGTTGAAAATTTAGCTAACCCATTTTTGGTTGTGAAATTATATTTTTGATATAACATTAGGTGAATTTATTGAAAATTGAACTATGTTGTTGAAGTCATCTTTTCTGGTCGAAAATTCAACTGTACTTTTGAAAATTACTCATTTTGGTATAATATTGATATTTTTTGGTCAAAAATTCAAATTTGTTTCTGAAAACTGTTGAAAATTGAACTATTGGGTTGAAAATACATGCTGGGATGTTGTAAGTTGAAAATAAGGTTTGAAAATTTAACTTTCTTCTCAAAATCAACGCTTTGCAATGGAAATTTTATCCCTATTCGCTGAGAGTTGACAACAGTTTGGTCCCATCACACAAAAAACTAAACGCGTGCGAAGCGCGCGATTGATTATGCATAGGATAGAAAAAAAGTCAAGAGACAGAAAACAGGCAAAAATCGAACTTATACATAGGAGCTACAGTGTAGACAAAATAAATGAATGAAAGAAGAAGAAAATGACTGTAGCTACATGGTAATATTAAAATAATTTTATATCAAACATACTACATACCGATTGGCAGTGACGCTGTGGGCAAAGGAGTTCCAACAGCAACGACCTGTTGTCGATAATCCGATTCTCCCAAAGCCGCAGGATTATACTGCATTGATTCCTGAGGACGTGCACTCGGAATTCCCTGTGGTGCATTGTACAAAACTGTCAGGGCGTAATGTGGCGGTAAGGAAGCTTTGCAAATCGCAGTTATGAAAGCGTCACGAGGAGTATGTAAATCGAGTAAACCACACAACGAAGCGAAGGTTTGAATTTCCTTGAGGACATTTTCTGTCGCGGATTCATCAGTACTGGAAAGAGGATAAAAAAGTGGTACGCTGTATAACAAATAATAAATGTGACGTGCTCCGAAGAAAGGGACCTAAGAGCAAAAAAATCGATTTCAGGATTATGATCGCTTTATATTATTTAAGGGTTGCATTTTGATTATTCGTTAACCGAAAAAAAAATTTTCGAGTATTTTTTGAGCTATTGCAATTTAAAAACAGCCGTTCCAGTTGAAGCCTGTCCAGCTCTCGCTTGTTCTTTCCCTTCTCCTCTAAAATCAGCGTTTTCGCTCTTAGGTCCCTTTCTTCGGAGCACGTCACAAATACTAAATCTAAACACTAAATTACAGAAGATTCAATATATCTACCTCGCATCCACCAAAGGACTCAGAGCTGCCAATAAACCACACCAACTAGAATTAATCAACTGGACATGAAGTCTCTTCTCTGCTTCTGAGGGATTATAACGATGTTCTGTATTTTCTTCCCTCGATCCAATAATCGACAAGGATATCGAGCGAATTATATCCAACAGACATGCGTAGGCAATACTGATTCCATAACCATCTGGTATTTGAGGTGGTTCGATTTTATCCAACATATCGAGACTGAGAGAAAAATACTCTTATAAATCAGGAAGAATAAAATACTTCAAACGGATGATTAGAAATCATTGTTTGATATTTACTATGTTGACTTGGCTTGTCCACTCGGAAAAGTAACTACAACGGGTAACCAGATTCCTCTTGAATAGAAACCAGGTTGCGGAGAAACACCAGGACCGATGGGCATGCCAGCTAAAAGTGCAGGAGCGGTTGATTGTGCAGCAGGTGTTGTTGATCCTATCCAAAGGAAGTTATGAGATTCGTGAACTTGAGTATCTTTAGATAAACAATAATCGCACATTTATCATGATTAGTAAATGAGCTAGTACATAGGAACCCACTATATTAAAATCCTAAAAAAGGTATAAAAACGAGGGGTACATAACTTTCGAAATACGTGTATAAATGTTATTGCAATCGCGCTTCATTCACCCGCAATCACTTGAAATCATATACATTTTCTCATGAGAACAAAAACATTTTCGCTTTTAATTTTCACTTTCATCAGGGTGGCGATTTGGCAGAAGATTTCAAATTCCCGGTCATTTCTCGGTTTCACCCGGTCAAGTTTTTCAATTCTCCCGGTCAACGAAAAGTGACATACTCATATTTGTCACAAAACGCAAACGTTTATTTCAATTCGTGATCTTCATTCTAAATATCCGTTACAAAACGGATCAAGAATTGCAAAATTAATTAATTTTGAAAAAAATACTAAAATTTCTCACGAAGAAATATAATTTTTTTTACAAAAGTTGGAACAGTTAAACTTACGATTTAAAAAATCAATTTACGATAAAGAAAATGGATTTATAACAAAATAGTTCAATTTTCAACCAAAAAAATGAATTTTTCAATAGAAATATGAACAGTTCAAATTGAAAACCAAGAGGATGAATTTTCAACTAAAATTATAAATATTCAACTAGAGCACTTCCATTTTCAACAATGAAAGTAAAAATTCAAACAAGGAGATTAATTGTCAAATAGAAAGATTAATTTTCTACCAAAAAATACAATGTTCTAAGAAAATACTTGAATTTTCAACTGAAAAAATAATTGTTTTCAACCGAAAATGGAACAGTGAAATTTTGAGTTTGAAAACTCAATTTCATACCAAACGTAAGAGTTTTTAACTAAAAAAGAAGAATCATCAACTGGAAGAGTTGAATTTTCAAACAGATGAATGAATTTTTAGCAAAAAAGATAAATTATTGTCAACCGAAATTTTAAAACTCAAATTTTGAATTTAATCAAACAAATGAATTTTTAACTACAACTTTGGGATTTTAATTTGGAATAAGTTCGATTTTAACTCGAAAAAACTACTTATAACCAAACAAATCAGCTTTTATCTAAAAAACTTAATTTCAAACAAATCGATTCCCAAGCAAAATGATGAATCTTCAAATAAAATTGTGAATGTTTAACTGAATCAGTTGAATTTCGAACCAAAAAGACGGATTTTTACCTGAAATGATGAACCATCTTCTAAAATAGTTGAAATTTTGACCAAAAATTAATTTCTAACCAAGAAATACAATTCTTCAACAAAATGGTTGAATTTTGAACTATAGAGATGATCATTTCCAACCAAAAATAGAAAAGTAACATTTTTGTATTAAAATTTAATTTTGAACCGAAAATAAGAGTTTTCAACCAGAAGAATTTTCAACTGATATGAAAAATATTCAACTGTTTAACTTGGGTTGTGAACCGTGAAGAACTTGCCAACAAGAAAAGTAAGTTTGGAAGAGATAGATAATTTCATACCGGAAAATCCATTTTTTCAACAAAATATAAGTTTTTAGCGAAATAATTGAATTTTCAATTCAAACAAGAAAAGTAACTTTCGGAGAAGAAGATAATTCTCTACCAAAAATCAATTTTTCAACAAAATATGTAAATTTTCCACGAACTAATTAATCAATCCATAAAGACGAATATTCATCCGAATAGTTGAATTTGAAACTGGAAAAGATCATTTTCCACTAAGGATAAAAGAGTTAAATTTCCAGTTAGAGAAATCAATTTTCAACCAAACTGATGGATTGTCAGATAAAATTATGAATCTTCAACTGGAATAAATGTATTTTATGCGAAAAAGGTGAATTTTCAACCATGGAGATCAATTTTCTACAAAAGAGGCGACTTTTAAACAAAGAAAATCAATTCTAAAAGAGATAGTTTAATTTTTAAATTCAAAAATCAATGCTCAACTAAATACTTGAATCTTCACTAAAAACAGATGAATTGATTTTTAAAAAAGTAGTCACATTTTCAATGATTAGGGATTTTATATTGAAATAATGCACCTTCAACAAAAAAGTGTAATTTCCAACAAAATAATATAATTTTGAACCAAGCAGTTGATTTTTTTTAACTAAAACAGGATGAATTCGCAATGAAAAATGTGAACAAGTTTTCTATTATAATTTAGAAATATTTCTCATTCAAAATACTACTCATCCTACTCTTAAAAACTGTTTGAGGTACTTTTTTCATTTAAAATTATGGAGAGGAGACTTTCAAATTTTAACGAATTTTAAATTGGAAGAGCAATTTTCTGAATTTCCTCTTTTCTCAATTCGAATACTTGAAGTATTCGACCTCCCTGTCTCAAGTCAGATGAATAAGGAGAAAGTCAATGAAACATGCAAAAAATATACATTTTTTTTTGAAAAAATTGACAAAATGATTCGTCCTGTATGTTTGGGCTATCACATTTTGAGGGATTTTAAGAATAATTTTCGGGGATCACAAAGGATTTAAAAGCTTGTCATGAGATTCTAAGTTATTCCGAAATGTATCGAAATGAATCACGAGATATAAAAGAATTTCTGCAGATTGCAAACAATTTTAAGGGGTTCTAAAGGATTGTAAATGATTTTATATCATTTCAGATGAAATCACAAGATTTCAAAGGATTACAGTATAGAGGACTCAATTGCACCCAAGCATTTCGAAGGACTTTGAAGAGATATCACAGAATTTCGAAGTATTTTAAGGGATTTCATTATAATTCAGAATATTTCACGTGATTCCCAGGATTTCATACATGATTAAACAAATTTGTAGAAATTCATAAATTTTCCAAACAAATTCACGGCATTTCGAAGAACTTTAGAAGATTCGAAGTGATACCGAAGCAGGGTGGCGATCTGGCACAAGATTTTAAATTCCTGGTCATTTGCCGGTTTTTCCCGGTCAAGTTTTTCAATTTTCCTGGTCAACTAAAAGTAACATATGCATATTTGTAGCAAAATGCAAACATTTATATCAATTATTCGTGACGTTCATTCTGAACATCCTTTAACAAAACAGATCCAGAATTACAAATAAATTAATTTTTTTTAAATACTCAATTTTTCCACGAAAAAATATCATTTTTTTACAAAAGTTGGAACACTTAAACTTGAAATAAAAAAATCAATTCACGATAACATAAAAAAATGAGTTTCTAATCAAATACTTCATTTTTCAACCAAAGTGATGAATTTTTAAATAACATTACGAATATTCGATTGGAACAGTTTAAGTTGCAAATAAGAAGATGAATTTCCAATTAAAATGATGAATATTTATCAATTTGAGAACACTAGAGCACTTCAATATTTTCGACTATGAAGGTAAATATTCAAGCAAGGAGAATCACTTTCAAATAGAAAGATTAATTTTCTACCAAAAAATACCAATGTTTTAACAAAATAAATGAATTTTGAACTGAAAAAATAATTGTTTTTAACCGGAAATGGAACAGTAACGTTTTTCGTTTGAAACCCCAATTTCATACCAAACATAAGAGTTTTTTACTAAAACAAAGAATCATCAACTGAAAGAGTCAAATTTTCGAAGGGATGAATTAATTTTTAGTGAAAAAGATAATCTATTGTCAACCAAAATTTTAAGTTACATAATAAGCTAAATTTTCAGTTGAAAAAAACTACTAAAAACAAAAAAAAATTAGCTTGCAACAGAAAAAAGCTGACTTTCTAACAAATCGATTTTTAATCAAAATGATGAATCTTCAAATAAAATTGTAAATGTAATAGAAAAGTAACATTTTTGGCTCGAAAATTAATTTCAAACAAAACATAAGAGTATTCAACCAGATAAATTTTCGACTGATATGAAAAATATTCAAATGTTTAACTTGATTTGTAAACCGTGAAAAAGAATTTTCGAACAAGAAAAGTAACTTCCAGAAAAAAAGATAATTCCATACCAAATAATCCATTTTTTTCAACAAAATATGTGGATTTTCAGCGAAATAAATGAATTTTCAATTCATATGAAGAAAGTAACTTTCAAAGAAAAAGATAATTCTATACCAAAAATCAATTTTTCAACAAAAAACGTACATTTTCAACAAATTTATTGAATTTCTAATCCATCCAGTCAAATTTTCATCTAAATAGTTGAATTTTGAACTAGAAAATATCATTTTCCATTTAGAGAAATTAATTTCAACCAAACTGATTAATTCTCAGGTAAAATTATGAATCTTCAACAGGAATAAATGCATTTTATGCGAGAAAAGTGAATATTCGACCATGAAGATTCATTTTCTACAAAAGAGGCGAATTTTCAACAAATAAAATAAATTCTCGAAGAAATAGTTTAATCTTGAAATTCAAAAATCAATGTTCAACTAAATACTTGAATATTCACTAAAATCAAATGAATTGTTTTCTTACAAAGTAGTTACATTTTCGATCAGAGGTGGATTCTGAGTAAAAATAATGCATCTTCAACAAAAAAGTTTAATTTTGAACAAAAGAGTTTAACTTTCAACCAAGTAGTTGATTTTTTAACCAAAAAATGATAAATTCGCAATAAAAAGTGTGAACAAATTTTCTATTTCTCTTATAATTTAGAAATATTTCTCATTAAAAATACTACTCCTACTCTAAAAAATGCTTAAGTATTTTCTTCATCTTAAATTAAGGAGAAGGGACTTTCAAATTTGGCCGAATTTTAAATGAAAAGAGCAATTTTCTTAATTTCCTCTCTTCTTAATTCGAATAAAAATTATTTTTGAGAGTTTTCGTTCCATGTAAAAGATTCCCAGTTCTAAGTGAAATTATACGTCTTCACTGAAACTCCCTGTCCTAAAATGAAAACTATAATTATTTTTTTGGAAACAATATACGTCTAGGACCAGTCTGATATTCCTTGTCCCAAGTAGGGGAAAGCAAATAAAACGTGATAAATAAATTTTTTTTTTTTTAATTGAGAAAAGAATTCTTTCTGTATGTTCGGACTATCATTTTGCAGAGCAACAAGAAGTATAGATATATTTAAAAATTGTCAGAATCAGACTAAAGGAACGATACATTCTTTAAATCAAAGGATAAGATCCATTTTTAATTTATAAAAAGAAAGTGGTAATTTCTCGCATTTTTACGGTAAAATTTTGAATTATCTAGGTTAAGTCGAATGATTTTCCGGTTTTTAAATTGAATTCCCGGTCATTTCCTGGTTTCCAGGTCAAGCCGCCACCCTGCAAAGGGTTCCAACGGTTATTTAGAGATCTTAAGAATAATTTCTGCAGATAACGAAGAATTTCAAGAGGCTCTCAGGAATTGAGAGAGATTCTGAAATATTTCTCGGAACATCACGGGATTTCTAAGGATTTCATAGAATTCCATATGATAAAGGGGTTTCGGCGGTTTCGAAGATTTTAACAATATTTCCAAGATTACAAAGTACTTGAACGGATAATAAGGGGTTTTGAGTGAGTTCAATATATTTCATAAAAAGTCACGGTATTCCAAAGGGTTTTATACGATTTCAAATGATACCAAAGGATTTCGATAGATTTTGAAGGATTTTCAGATGAATCACGAGATTTCAAAAGATTTCAGGGGACTAAAATGATACCAAATGATTCTCTCAAGGATTCATGTGAAACCAAAGGATTTCGACAGATTTTGAAGGATTAAAGAAAAATTTTCGTTGATTACGAAGAATTTTAGGGGCTTCAGCAGGATTGTGGGAGATTCCGAAATATTTTTGAAGAAATTACGGGATTTCAGAGAATTCGAAGGATTTCAAGTGATACCGAAGAATTTCGGCGCACTTTGAAAAATTTCAAAACCATTCCCGCGGATCACAAAGTACTCTGAACGGATACCAAGGGGTTTGGAGTAAATTTGATATATTTCAAAAGAAATCAACGGATTTTGAAGGATTTAAAATAATTTTCGAAGATTTCTAAGAATTTTCGGACATTCTAAATATTTTGAGCGATTTTGAGTTTTAAAAAAGAAGTCAAAAGATTGACATGAATTTTGATGATCTCAAATAATTTCATAGGGATATTAAAGATCTCAAGGGATTCATAAGATTTTGAGGGATTAGATTGTGATTTTTGCTGATTGCAAAGTATTCTAAGGGCTTCTTAGGGATCGTAAGAGATTTCGAAATAAATCCAAAGAAATCACGGGATTTCAAAATATTTTAGAGAACTTTACGTGACACTGAATGATTTTGATGCATTTTTTAAGATTCTGATATAATGCAATGATAATACTTGCATTCACTTCCCTTCAATATTGCAATCACATTCAATCCTGCAATCGGCGAATACTGAATTTTTATACATTGTAACCCTCGTATAAAGTTTATTTCCTCTTTCAAAGTCTAGTCATTAAAATTCTTGTTAACTTACCCATACTAGCAGGGCCAACCATGTGTGGATTGACAAAAAGACTGTGTACATAAGCACCTAAACTATTAACAATATCTTGAAATATATTTGTTGCGTGTGGTTTGAGATCATAGCAGTTGCAAAAACTCGTAAGCAAATCCGACTGCACTGTCATCTTGTGCAGAACTTCCAACGCCAAGGCTCGTTGCCAAACTGGCTTGTCGGGGTCCAAGAACTTGACAATCAGAGAAAGGAAGATTTCACATTCCGTTACCTAAAATACAAAATAAAAATATATACTTGAATACAATGAAGAAAGGAAGACATATGCAATCCAAAATATTAGGACAATATCGGAACAGGAAAAGGGGAAGGGAAAAAAATGGGTTGCAAGAGAAGGTTAGGGAAATTTTGGGGGAAAAGGGAATAGGAAAAGAATAGATAAAAGAGGTAAGAAGTGTGGGAGACAGAACAAAATGCTTCAGTGAAAAAAAAGAGAGAAAGGAAAGAGAAATAAAATAGAAGCATAATGGTATTATTTAAAATCTAGTAGAATAAAATGCGGCTGCGCTGTTTTAGAATTTACAAGTATATATGTATATATACAGTAAAAAAAGGTAATTGAAAAATCAGCAATACTTACAAGTAATGAATGATATTTCTGCACCAATATAGAAACCACTCTCAAGAGTCTCATGCTGATTGGAAAATAAGGTTTATCGAGAGGCGTCGCTTGCTGGATCGATGCTGGTACTGAATTTCGATACTTAATGTTAGGAGAAAATAATTTGATCACCAAAGCACATACTCGTTCCTTCAGAAGAAAACTAAACTCCGGATGCTGGAAAATTATGATAGTACAATTTCAACTGATGACTGCAATTTTTAGTTCCGTTTTATTCTAAATCTCTTTGCTTTAATGAAATACCTTGATAAAAACGGAAGAGAAATTAGTTAAAACGGATTCAAGTAATTCAAGTCCAAAAGTACGAGTCATTTCTGTGATCCCAATCAACCAATAAGGCTGATCAGCATTCACCAACTGAACTAAATCTTGAAACATTAGATATGCATCAGCAGCACAAGGGCGAAGACCCTGCGGTGGTTGATTTGTGGGCGTTTTTAACTCTTCTAAATTAACTTCTTCGGGTGAACGTTGCTCAGTATTTGCTTCATCTTCTGCAACGACTCTTTCAAACACTAAAGAGACTAACTGTCTCACAGTTGCCCCAGCTGTGTTTATGGTTGTCGAGTCTTTTGTAAAGTGCAAACGAAAGCACAGGACTAGATTCTGAAATTCAATTATCGATTATTTTCGATTAATCTATATCAGGGACCACACCTAAATAACGTAACGGACCGTAACAGAATAACGCCACCCCCCCCCCCCCCCCCCCCCTCCGTCTAGTCTTCTTTTTTTTTTTTTTTTTTTTTTTTTTTGCATCGATTGTGTCGCAGCCCCAACGGCTTAGAGCGGA
>WSXT02001085.1:0-15128 GCA_011762715.2 Neuroterus valhalla
AGCCACTGTGGGTTGGTGACATCAGAAGTATATGAGTGATACTTCGGTTTAAGCAACGGGAACTGCGATTTTCAAATACTTATATCTCCAAACTCGGGCTTCACTTACAAAAAAGCCGGGATACGTATCGAATGAAATTTAATTATCTATTTAATGGTTATAATGCGATCTCGATTTGAGTTTCATACTTCAGGCCTTCCCCTTGTTAGTATCGATTACATTCCACTCCGCATATTTTACTCCAGAGTAAAATAGAGTTAGTAAAAGGTTTTGAAGTGCATTCAGGGTGAATATAAATGATTCGCACTACACAGAAACAAAATCTTGAACTATGCTCAGTCCGGAGGTAAAAAGTCGTAGCAAGACTTCTTACGGAGTTTATGTTCGGAGTCGTTCGCCACATCATGATGTGGAGTTCTTTTCTAAGAGTTACATTTCAACTCGTCTTCTTCTACTCCGTTTGCCGTTTACTCAGAATGGTGGGACTTTTCTAGAGTATTCTTCGGAGTTGATTTTAACTCCGCTTTTTTAACAGTGTGCAATTGAACCCCAATCACAGCCCAACTAGGCGACTCTCTGGGTTGCAATGCTCAGCCCAACCAATGTCCAAATTGAGAATAAGTTGAGCAATTTTTCACGGTGTCCCTCAATGAAAATTGTGTCGAGCAAAAGTTTTGGAGAACACAGATTACGGGGTACTGTTTTCAACAGTTCTAGTAACTAGAATCCACAAAAATTAAAATCGTAGCTGATTCTTCTTTGATAATAATTTTTTAAAAAACTTCTCATCTATGTTTGCGGGTTAATAATTATTATGTAATTTTAATTATGTAATTATAATAGTATATTAGCATGTAGGTGCATACCATATTTTTTATAACAAATGGATCATTTCAGACCGTTTTCGGAATACAGTCATCATTTACCTATATAGGATTTAGAAAAAAGGAAGCATGATAGCAGAGAAGTTTAGGAAAACAATATGGTAACTTACCATAAATTACCAAAAATTAAATTTTAAAAATGTTTATAAATGTACCGAAATTTATAGAAATTTGCGGTAATTTTTAGAATCCTCACAGGCAATTTATGGTCAATCAAGATAAATTGCCTGAAATTTATTGTTGAAATTTTCATAAATTTCCGGAAATTCATAGAAATTTTTGGTAATTTACGGTAATTTTACAGGAAAATAAGGTAACCTTATTAACCCAGAATTGAATTTTCGAAATTTACGGAAACTTTCGGTAATTTAAAGTATCATCACAGGCGATTTATGATAACTCAAAATGGATTGCCTAAAATTGAATGTTGGAATTTCCATATATTTCCGGAAATTTACAGAAATTTTTTGTTATTTATAATAATTTTACAGGGAAATATGGTAACTCACCATGAATTACCGAAAATATATTACCTGCAATTGAATGTTGACATTTTCCATAAATTGTTAATTTATAGCAATTTTCAGTTACTTACAGTAATTTCACAGAAAAATATGGTAACTTACCATAAATTATGAAAAACTAAATGGAGGAAATGTCCATAAATTTTCGAAAATTTATGGAAATTTCGGTAACTTGTAGTATTCTTATAGGCAATTTATGGTAACTTAAGACGAACTGCCTAAAATCGAATGTTACAATTTCCATGAATTTCCGGAAATTTGTAGACATTTTTGGTTATTTATGGTACTTTCACAGGATATATGGTAACTTACCATCAATCATTCAAAATTTATTCTCCAAAATTTCCATAAATTTCCTGAAATTTATGAAAATATCCGGAAACTTATAGTATTCTCATAGGAAATTTATGGCAACTTGAGATTATTCGCCTTAAATTGAATTTTGAAATTTCCATGATTCTCCAGATGTTTATAAAAATTTTCGATTATTCATGGTAATTTTACAGGGAAATATGGTAAATTAAATAACCCAGAATTTAATTATTCAAATTTCCATAAATTTCCGGTGATGCATAGTAATCTTACAGGCAATTTATGGTAACTTAAGATGAATTGCGTAAGATTCAATTAAAAAATTTGCATGAATTTCCGGAAATTTATGGAAATTTCCGGTTATTTATGCTTATTTCACAGGGAAATATAGTGAATAACCATAGATAACACAAAATTCAATTTTGGAAATTTCCATATATTTTCGGAAATTTATGAAAATTTTCGATAATATACAGTAATCTTACAGGTAATTTATGGTAATTTAGGATAAATAATCCAAAATTCAAATGAAAAGTTTCCATGAATTTCGAAAATTTTCGGTAATTTACGATGATTTCATTAGTTACATGTGGTAACTTTCCATGAATTACCGTAAAATTCTATTATCTGCAACCAAAATTCCCTCACAGTTTTTACGGTGAGTGGGCTGATTATTGTAATATGTGAGCCTAGGTAGTGAAATGTACTTTTTATTACCTAGGGAGTAAAAATTGGAGCTTTAGCCCTGCTTTATAGACGCCGAAAAAGCCTGAAATCATGCATGTGTTATAAGAAGACATTTTTCAAAGATAGTGTTTGTATTTGTATTTATTAGGTAAAAGTTTCAGGAGCTGGATAGCCCTCTAAGGAGCAAGAACATGAACTAAATATAGAGTACAGACGAACGGCAATATGTGCGCATTAAAGAAATAATATTGAAGAATTACGAAGAAAAAGAATAAAAAAGAAAGGTAAGGGAAATTAAGTTGAGACGTTACAAGGTGAGAGACTCAAATTTTACCACGGAGTTATTTCAAGAGTCGGGTTCGAAGTATTATACAAGAATTCAGAGAAGAGATTTTTGGAGTGACATGATGTTGCATTTCTTATGTCCGGAGGTAATTTATTTCATAGTCGTGCACCTCTCACTATGGACGACCTTTGGACTCCTGTAACCCAAATCTTCTACTACTTCCAAAAAGGGATTGTAAGATTCTCGATCCGGAGGGGTGGAAGAGATGCCAAAGTTCCAAGCGATGAGAAGGAAGTAGGTCCAATAACAAGAGCCTGAGTTTTATTCGGATAGTGAAGATAAAGGCGCCGACAAGTAGAACTTAAAATCGTCAGCATACTTGTGGTAGCTGCTGTGTTAAAGTTTGCTACCAAGGTCAGAGGTATACAAGTTGAAGAGCCCACCACTCCTATTGGTTACTCTGTGGTACTGATTACCAAAATGAGACTGAAACCATCAGATGATGGAGCTTGACAACTTGGGAGGACTGGAGCTTTTGTATAAGCAACTCATAGTTAACCATATCGAAAGTCTTCGAAAAATCATCTAGTTTAACAATCGTGATCTTTCTTTCATCCATTGCTTTTTTGATATCTGACGTTAATTTAATGTTTTTCTCGGAAACCTGATTGCATCGGATCAATGGCCTTGGTGCTTTCTAAAAATTCGAACAGTTGAAGGTGAGAAATTTTCTCTAGATATCAGGAAAAATGCTGATCCGGAGAGAAACGTTATAGATATGCAAGACAATAGGGAAGATAATTGGTAAGGCAAGTTTGATAATCTTAACTGATATCCCACCAGGTTCAAGGGCCTTAGATCTAATCTCAATTTTTTCCGAAAATATCTCGGGTGTGATTTCCTCAATGAAAATACCTGAATTATTGAATGTTGACTCAAGTGAGGAAGTGGGAGTTGAAATGTATAAGTTTGGGACTGGGGATATAAAGAAAGTCTTTATGAGGTTATTGGGTGAAAAATTACTATCCGTGGATTTGTGCTTAGAGGGGATTAGGTGTAAGCAGCTGAGGAGATGCCAAATGTCCTTTTTCTTGTCTCTATAAGCAATCTCGTTATTGTCATATAGATTGAACGAATCTCTAACTTTAATCTGAACTTGGTTCCTGAATTTACGGAATAGAGCTAGAATTATACTCCTTTTTGTTCTTCTTGCAAGTCGACGCTTGTCATCACATCCCCTCATCAGATTTTTGATATCAGATATAATCCAGGATGCAACTCTATTGAAATGTTTAGGAACGTGTAGTGGGTCAAACCTGTTGAGCGTAAGAGACTACCTTATCAATATCGTTAACAGTCATCAAATCAATACGAGTACTGGAATTGTAAGTATGATGGGTCGAATCATGAGCTACGATTGAAGGTCACGAGGAGTATATCAAACATGTTTAATATTTAGTTTGATTAGAAATTAAATTCAAATCAGTACTAGAATTTCCAGTGAGGATAAGGCTGTTAAAGTTGGGACTGAGAGTAAAGATTACAGATGCGAACTCCGTACCATTAGAGGCATTAGGTGGTTTATACACTATTCCCACTAGAATACTATCAGAAGACGACTTTACTACAATAAAGAGAATTTCAGGGGTAGTGCAGTTAGCCAGATAACGCACTTCAACTACAGCTCCTCTCAGACTTTCATGCAAATAGAGACAAACTCCACCGCCCCTCCTATCGTAGATAGTATTTGAACCTAGAATCTAACATGCTCGACACAATTCGATCTTATATTACACACTTGTCTTCAGTTTGCTTGAACCCTGTAAGAATAACTAGAAAGTAATAAAATCTCTCCGCCTCAAGATGTATCACAGTTTACAATGCTCCAGGTTCGGAAGTATATGGGGTCTGAATTCACTACCAAATTTCTAGTATGTCTACTCAAAAGTCTTATTTGTGCGAAAAAACTTTTGAAATACAACTGCAATCAGTTGAACATAGGGCTGAGTTCACGGCCATAGAAGAATATGTGGCCATACGGATAGACTTCTAGAGTCATTGCGCGGCTTTAGAACCCGATTCATCATCCATTTTTTATACTCTGTTTTTATCAGTTCTGTATTAGCCGCCGATTCTTCTAAGGACCCGTCTACCCACAACTCACATATATTATTCTCAAAGAAGAAATTCTTGAGATAACCGAACCAGTTATTCTCAACACCTTGAGGACAAGATCTTGCCGATGTCATCAGTCAGAGCAGACACTGCTTTGGATACCGTTCATCATTCATGCTGGCAATTTTCGCAATCCAATTCAGTGTCTCACTCAGTACTCTACACGACAATGGCAATCTCTATTTCTCCAGCCGCTCTGAACAGTTTGATGTATTATATAGATGATGCAGAAGCCTCTAAAAGGACGCTAGCTACACTTCTTCTAGATCTTCCAGAGATCCTCGACCCTAAACCTGAACTCCATACAAAAGTCTACTGACCATACAGCTCTCATATAATCTGATGTACGTGGAACATGTGTCTGTCCGGGTACCGTCCAACTTTGTACTTAGCGTCTTTGAAATGCCCAACTGTATGTCGATGGCCAGACGGACAACTACGCACGTGCCAACTGTGCACGTGTACAGTTGTCCAAGTGTTCAAGTGCCGATTGTGCACGTCTAATGCATAATGTTTTCTGGAACCCTTTTCTCAGGTTCAAAAATGAAACTTGGACAACTGTGCGCGTGCATAGTTTGCACTGGGTCTTTTGGGAAAACTTTACATGTGCTCAACCCTATCAACATCTCCGTCTGCCTTGAAACTATTGACCAATCTTAGAGTTGCGCCAACCGCAATTTTCGCAGAACTCACTGCTTTTTCCGCAGCTTCTTTGGATGAACAAGAGTTATCAGAATTGATCCCTTGATGAATGTATTTAATTGCCACATCTACTCTACTATCACCAAATTCCAAAGCAGCAAATCTTCTGACTAAGGAGTTCCTTCTTTTCCTGAAAACGATTGTTCACACGGCCTTACACGAAAATACTTCTAAAGAATTTTGTTCACAATAAAGTTCCCACGCTTCTAGTTAACTAGCTAATGCCATCGTAGTGTCTAAAAGTGAAGCGATATCGCCCGTATAAGCTAACAACAAAACTTTAATAACGCTGTTGATATTGAGATCCCTGCACGCTTGATCCATCAAAGCGAGGCTAATTTGTTTCAAAATAAATCGTGAGACACAGAGAGGGAGGTGTTGTGAAACCTATCAATGGTGCATAACCAACCTTTCCTAGAGATTCAGTATAAATCTGTACAACATAATTGAGGGTAAGTAAGTTGTACAAACAGCCTCTTCCCCTTCTGAACCTCGATTAAAATTCCAGGATCACGTTGATACTTTCAATGCAACACTGGTCTTAGTAATAGGCGAGGTCGCACAAAGCCCAGAGAGGGATAACATGATGCAAAGCGCAAATAGTCTTTGGTGTATCAGAAATGCAGGGATTCAGGATCACATGCAAATGAGCAAATGCAGTACACAAAAGCGCAAAAAGTTTATGAGAATTTTTTAAAACCAAGAAAGAATTTTATGAGGGGCGGCTTACCGACGATCTCGTTAACACGCGAGCTCAGAAAATTTCTTGGCTTCTTCGTATTGCTTCGTATAATTCTCTGTTCCTTCTTTGGATCTCACCTCTTACAAACTTATTGAACAATTTTTGCATGATTGGAAGGAGGTGGCTCTTTGCAGTTATTGAAACCTACTAACTGTTGAATATTATTGTAACTCTCCTTGATTTGAGGCACAATACGAAGTAAAATTACTTTACGAACGCTGGTGATTTTCGCAGTTTTTGGAACAGATCCTTCTTTCGCAGAGATTGTTTGTTTGGTTCTGCTTTCGCTTTCCATTACATAGTCTCTCTTTTAAACTTCATCCAAATCAGGAGGATAATAATTTTATGGAAGAATATTAGAACAGATTTCTGAAAATCTCTGTCATATTTCTTTGATAATCTTGTTTAACCCAGTTTCCATTGAAGAACACCGTATCCTTTTGTGTTCGGTTAAGAATTACAGATTTAACAGTTATTTCAAATATAACTTGAACTTAGGAATAAGATTAGGTTGCTGTAAAGAAGCTGTGCTTAGTTTCAAGTAAATTTTTCCGTACGTATGCCTATGGCGTAGAAGTGTATCCCTTCGTAGGCTCCAGGAAAGGTCGTATCTCTTCGTTCTTTTCCACAACTGATCTAGATCTAAAATGATAAAGATTCCTGCATCAAAATGATGTGTCTTCATACAGTGAATTCCATTAAACATTTATATTTTTCTCCAAACGTTAATTCATTCTAGGCCATTAAGGAAATCGGTCATTCACATCTTCATCTCAAAAATTCCTATAATCACATTTTATTTCTCAGATAATCCAATTGACACGAAATTACACAATTTTTTATATTTCCTCTATTTATTTAGCGTAAATACTACTCGAGAATACGGGAAGAAATACAAATCTTCAAGAAAATTTCTTCCCTAATTAGGGTAATCAGCTATTCATGAGAGCAATGAAATTTTTTCCCATTTGTACATCCATTTCCACTTCCTTTTCATTCCTTTCATTCTCTCCGCCAATTTTCATAAATGACTCACAAGATGTTAAGGAATTCCATTGACGATGAATGTCACAAAAGTTGGATCTTTGCAACACAGGAAGGTCATTAAAATTTAAATTCTGGACTAATTCTAAGGGAAACGACATAAATATCACCTAATTATACGGAAATAATTAATTTCCGAACACCTTCCATTTGCGAAAAGGAACTGATACTTTTTTTTATTGGGTTGAATTAATTACGTCGTTATGCCACTTTGAATACTGATTATCATCACCGGATATTTCACCTCTTCAAAGGTCTACGAAGAAGAAAAAGTGACTGATGACACTTCAGAATTCTCAGTGTGTGCCGACACTAACGTTGAATGTCAGCATCCAATCTCCTTCCTTGAAAAAAGACATTTTGTAATTGGCATTATTTTCTTCAAGTTATATTTTTGAAAATCAAACTTTTATAAGCGCGTCGTAAACTTACAAAGCGGTGACGCTCACAGTGAAACTGTGACTGTCCGAATATATAATTTACACTGTACACTGGCCCCCTCCACTGCTTCGCGCAGTTGCGCAGTACGCAAACCCGAAAGATACGTTGTGTGTTATTGTTATTTTGACCCCCCACCCCCTGTCACCCTCGTCCAACATTCCTCATAATCGTCAATTTTTGAATGTTGTCAAATCATCTCAGAAATCTATTTCAACAGGGCGAACTTTTTTAGAAACAATTCAATTTTCTACCAAAAAGGATGAATTGTTGAACCCTTAACCATAAGAAGAAATTTGCAACAAAAAACATAAGTTTTCAAATAAATTGTACAAATTCAAACCAAAATCATGAGTTTTCCATCAAGAAGATGTTCTACAAGGATTGACGAATTTACTATAAAATATATAACCTTTCAACGTAGTACATAAATTATCGAACTAAAAGACGAATTCTCAACAAAAAAGGAAATTCTCAAGTCGTTCTTATCCAACAAATATGCGCTTTTTCCTAACGAAAAAAAAAATGGAAATTTCCTGCAAAATAATTGGAATTTCTATGGAATAGTTGAATTTTCCACAGAATACCTGCATTTTTTGCCATAACACCAGGAATTTTCAATTAGAAAAGTTTGATGCAATTTCAATGCGAAAACATTGGAAATACCGAAGTTTTTTTAGGTTTGAAAGAAAACGACCACTAATTTTGGAATTTTGACCACAGATATGGATTCAGCGAACCCAAAATCCATAGAAATTGCCTATCCTGATCTGCGGGAACATTTGCTTCTTGTCGTGAGATTTTACGCTTTTATTACCTTTATAGTATCATAGTAATTTAATTCAACAGATATATATTTTCTGCCAAAAAATATTCATCATCAGCAAAATATTTGAATTTTTAACCAACTAGTTTAATTTTTGCCCAGGAAAAAGTAACATTCTGAAAAGTCAGTAGTGTATTAAAAAAAAAAATCAAATTTTGAACAAAAAAGTAGAACTCGCAACCAAACAAGATGAGTTTTGATCAAAAAATCTAAAAGTAGACTTTTCGACAACAAAAATTATTAATAATAAAACCAAATTACCAAAATAAATCATTTTGAAAAGAATTTCGAAAGAAAGTAGAATACGAGGGAATAGTATAAAGTCTGCAATTCTCAAAATAATTGATGTGTGAATTCATTTAAAAAAAATGTTTCTGCGTGTGTAAAAAACATGCAGGTCTGAAGTGAAACCTAAACAACGCCAGAACAATGCTAACTTCACACTACTAAGCTCAATGTTCTCGCTTGTTCCAACTGCACAACTACTCTACGATGAACCTTCCCCTCTCATTGTACCATTTACAAGTTTCACTTCCAACTTGCATGGTCCAAGAAAACTAAAATACGCGTTGGACAAGGCATTTGAGTTGGAAATGAAACTCGTAGGTAAAAGAATCATAAAAGGAGAGAAAAATAAAAATCGCAGAGCAGCCGTGTACTAAAAAAAAAAGAAAACCATTTAGAAAACAGTGTGAAGTTTACATCGTTTCATCTCTTCTAAAGATTCACTTCAGACGTGCGTGGTTTCCACACGCAAATCTTTTCGATTCATTTCCATATATTTGCATTCAAACATAACTGAGGTCCAAGCAAATTAAAATAAGAATCAAATTAGTTGAATGAAGTCGATATAATAAATTTGCATCATTTTCTAGAACCTTTCTGCGTCCACACTTTCTTCTAGATGTCATGCGTAAAGGGAAGTGTGGACGTTCCTTTCGGCAATTCTTTAATCGACATCAAAGTGCCGCAAAACGCTTCCGCACGTAAGAGTAATAGTATTACAAAACCATCATCATCTTTCCTCTTTTTCTCTCTCGATTTCTTCAGAGTTTCAGTTAAAATCCACAAATGTCCAAGAAGCCATTGATGAAGATAGAGACCACCCAAAACATGTAGAAACGAGAAGTGATGGTCGAGCCTCGATTTATGCGTTTTCCTTGATATCCTAATCGGTGTCAACTGCTGCACGTATCGACCTACTCAAGAAGACCCGTTACCATTCGCTATCCTTTTCCCTCTTCGATAACTTTTTCACTATTTTCTCCTTCAACATTCAGAATGCTGCAAATAAACTAAAGTCATTATGCTCGGTGCACGATTGTATGGATTAGACGTGTGCTTCATCCGCATTGTATTTCCATGTAGAAATTGCCCCATTTGTCCCTATTTAAATTGAGGCAGTGGTCGGATACTCATGAGAAGAACTGGACCAGTAAGTTCTTTTTAAAACGCAAATAGCGGAATTTGCAAGCAGAGAAACGAATTTTTAACCAAAAGCATATTTTTTTAGAAAGAATACAACTTTTATCTTTCTTTTCTAGTTACGAATGACACAGGCATATCAAGTCTCTCATCTGCCTGGTTTTCATAAAAGTAAACAATTTAACGATAAATCATTATTGAGAATAACATGTAGGAAAATAAAATGATAGTAAAGGGGTGGACCTTCAAAAATTAAAAAATAGGTATTGATCGCAAGATTCTTATAGATTCAAAAAAATTAATAAAAGTTATGAAAACCGGGTAGATAAAAGACTTGATATGCCTGTGTCAATTAAAACTAGAGAAGAAAGATAGAAGTTGTATTCTTTCTAACAAAGTATGCGAATAATTTTCAGCGTCAAAGATCAACGGCATTCAATTCAATCCAGTTCGTGAAGAAAAATAATTCAAATATTTTTTATTCAATCTTGTCTCCTTTTTATGATTATTGAAAATATCAATATCTTTCGACATACCTTTGAAGATAATTCTTAACTAAGTGTACGCGATTGATCTGGGTCTTTCTTGTATTACAATATTACGAAATTTCTCCCACCTTCCCAAATTTCCTTTGGGAAAGTTTTTTTTGGGGATAGTGTTCTATCAAAAAGAAAAATTTTCAACAAAATAACATATTTTTATAAATATTGTTTAATATGGAAGCAGAGAAGACCGAATTTCTACAAAAGGGTTGAATTTGCAACCCGAAAATATTATTTTCCAACAGAAAAATTGGATTTTTCTACCAAATAGTTCATTCTTTGAACGAGTACTTTAATTTTCAACAAACTAGTTGGATTTTCAACAAGAAAGATGAACTCTTAAATAAATAGTTCAGTTTCCTAAAAGAAAACAGGAATTTTCTACCAACCAGAAGAATGATGTTCTACCAAAAAGACGAACTTCCAACAAAATTAATTACATATTCATATGAATATTGTTGAATTTTGAAGCCAAGGAAACCAATTATCTACGGAAGAGATGGATTTTAAACCTAAAATATATTTTTTTTGCAGAAAAATTCAATTTGTCTACCGAATATTTCATTTTCTGAACGAGTAGTTTAATTTTCAGCAATCTAGTTGGATTTGCATCAAGAAATATGAATTTTTGAATAAATAGTTCAATTTCCTAAAAAAAAATGTATTTTCCACCAATAAGAAGAATAATGTTGCATTTCCAATCCAAAAATATTATTTTCCAAATAGAAAGTTAATTTTTCTACCAGATAGTTCATCTTACGAATAAATAGTTTATGTATCAACCAAATCGTTCAATTTTCACCAAAAAAGATGTATTTTCAATAAATAGTTCAATTTCCTGCCAAAAATTATTTTTCTGCCGACTAGAAGAATAATGTTTTACCAAAAAGATGAGTTTCCAACAACAAAAATTATTTTCTTGAATATTGTTTAAATTCGGAGTTAAGAAGACCACTTATCAACAGAAGAGTTGCATTTTCAATCCAAAAATATCCTTTTTCAAAGATAAATTAATTTTTCTACCAATCAGTCCATCTTTCGAATAAATAGTCAAATTTTTAACCAAATTTTTCCATTTGCACCAAGAAAGATGAATTTTTAACTGAATAGTTTTATTTACAACAGAGGAAATGAATTTTCTGCTAACTAGGAAAATAATGTCCTACTAAGAAGACGAATTTTCGACAAAGTAAATTATTTCAATAAATATTGTTTGATTGTGGAGCCAAGAGGACGACTTATCTACAAACGAATTAAATTTTTAACCCAAAAATATTCTTTTCGAACAACAAAAAAGTTGATTTTTCGACCAAATAGTTCATATTTCGAATGGTTTAATTTTAAACAAAATTGGTCAATTTTCATCAAGAAAGATGGATTTTGAATAAATAGTTCGATTTCATACAGAACAATTAATTTTATACTAACGTGAAGAATATTTTTGTACTAAAAAGATGAATTATCAACAAAATAAATTATTTTCATGAACATTGTTCAAATTCGGAGCCAAGAAGACCACTTATCTACAAAAGAGTTGCATTTTCAATCTAAAAGTATTATTTTCCAAAAAAAAATTTATTTTCCTACCAAATAGTTTATATTTCGAATGGTTTAATTTTTAACCGAATCGGTCAATTTTCACCAAGAAAGATGGATTTTGGAATAAATAGTTCGATTTCCTACAGAAAAATTAATTTTCTACTAACGTGAAGAATATTGTTGTACTAAAAAGATGAATTTTCAAAAAAAAAAAATTATTTTCATGAACATTGCCCAAATTCGAAGCCAAGAAGACCACTTATCTACAAAAGAGTTGCATTTTCAATCTAAAAGTATTATTTTCCAAAAAAAAATTTATTTTCCTACCAAATAGTTTATATTTCGAATGGTTTAATTTTTAACCGAATCGGTCAATTTTCACCAAGAAAGATGGATTTTGGAATAAATAGTTCGATTTCCTACAGAAAAATTAATTTTCTACTAACGTGAAGAATATTGTTGTACTAAAAAGATGAATTTTCAACAAAATAAATTATTTTCATGAACATTGTTCAAACTCGGAGCCAAGAAGACCACTTATCTACAAAAGAGTTGCATTTTCAATCCAAAAATATTATTTTCCAAATAAACAGTTTATTTTTCTACCAAATAGTTAATCTCTCGAATAAATAGTTTAATTTTTTAACCAAATCGTTCAATTTTCATCAACAAAGATGAATTTTTGAATAAATAGTTCAATTTCCCACAAAAAAAATTAATTTTCTACCAACGTGAAGAATATTGTTGTACCAGAAAGACGAATTTTCGACTAAGTAAATTATTTTTATAAATATTGTTGAATTTTGGAGCCAAGAGGACCACTTGTCTACAAACGAGTTGAATTCTCAACCCAAAAATATTCTTTTCAAACAAAGAAAAAATTGATTTTTCTACCAAATAGTTCATTTTCTGAACCAATAGTTTGATTTTAAACAAACTTGTTGGATTTCTACCAAGAAAGATGAATTTTTGAATAGATAGTTGAATTTCCTACAAAAAAAAAAAAATTCTACCAACAAGAAGAATAATGATCTACCGAAAAGACGAATTTTCAACAAAGAAAATTCTCATAAACATCGTTCATTTTTGGAGCAAAGGAGAACAATCATTTACAAGGAAGTTGAATCTTCAACTCTGGGATATTCTTTGAAAAATAAATCATTTTTCTACCAAATAGTTTCAACTTCTGACTAAATAGTTCAAATTTCATCGAAAAAGAGGATTTTTAACAAAGAATATCAAAATTTACGAAAAAAAATTACGTACAATTAAGGGAGGAGGGTGGAGTTTATAAAAACAGTTTATTATGGTTTCTTACATAACATAAACAACAATAACAGACACAATTTAGTCAATTGTTCAAATCTTGATTATGGTTTGAAAAATTCTAAAATTTGTATCCGTTTTTCTTGATTATCTAAATTCCGAACTAAAGACGAGCCCAATAAGAGTGGCAATAAAAAGGTACTAATCCAAAATCTTCGTGTTGCATTTATGGTTGGAATACTTTTCATATACGTTGGAATTTAAAATGCACTTTCATTTTCATCATAAACTCCTTCTACGTGGGAAGCAGTTACGTAACTTTGGCAATTTGGACATTTGAAATTTCTGTCTACGGGAGAAATTTCATGAACTTTTAAAGGAAATAGGGTCCATTTCCTCATTTATTATTAGAAACTTTAGTCAGGTGAAATTTCTAAATTATAATTTTCCGACATGATACAAATCGATACGAGCTGGTTTTATGAATGGAATGATTTTATGGCTCATTTTACTCTCAAGTCTGATTTTTAAACTAAATATAAAATAATGTTTACGGTTCCCAGGTAGCCTATTTTCGTGGGAAAAGTTAAATTCTGTTTTTAAACAAACGCCACCAATAAATCCTCTATCCCCTGTAGCATTATAAATATGATAAAAAGAAATCGGAAAAAAATAGTAAAATCTTAAACAAAAAAATAATAATATTAAACTAAAAAGATTCATTTTAAATTGAAAGGACAAACTTTATATTGGGTGAGACGAATGCTCAAGCAACAGTTACATTTTTACATCTTAATTTCTAACAAAAAAAATGAATTGAAAAAAGTAGAATATGCAACTAAGAACAATGAACTTTCGAATAAAAAGATGGATTTTCTACTAAAATAGATGACTTTCCAACGAAATAGAAATGGAAACCGTTAAATAAGAAAATATTTTTTAATATCATTCGAGTTTAAGCTTAAAAGTCGCATATTTTAGAAAATAGATGACTTTCGGAATGGAACAGATAAATTAGAGAGACAGTTCAGCTTTCGAAAAAAAGTTCAATTTTAACAAAAAAAAAAAAAAAAAAAAAAATTTGAAAAAATGACTTCTATTTGAAAAATGAACATTTAGTTTTTATGGAACAGACGAAATTTTCCACACAAAACAGTTGAATTAGTAACAAAATTATCAGATTCTGAAACAAAAAGTAAACTTTCAACCAGAAAAAATTGTATCTCAAATAGAAAGATTAATTTCCCTTTCAAATGGATATATTTTCGAAAAAATGGTCAAGTATCCAAGCTCAGAAGTCGTATGTTTCAGAAAAAAGTCGACTTTTGAATTTAAACAGATGAATTACAGGGATAGTTGGAATTTCAACAGAAAAGTTGAAATTCCAACAAAGAAAGATTGTTTTTCGAAAAATGACTGTTTCACCAAAGAAAAAATTAATTTCAATCAAAAGGACAAATTTTTTAGAAGAAAAATGTAAAAGCAACGATTTATTCTTTGGCCAAAAAGATAACTCTCATTGAAACAGTTGAATTTGTAATTTAATTATTAAATTACGAAACGAATTGTGCAGTTTTTAACCAAAAGAGAATTCAATTTTCAAATTCTTCCAAAAAATGAATTTCAAATTCAAGAAGGAGTTGCGGGATATGATGCGTGTGAGGAAGCTTGATATTTTGTGCGTACCGGAAACAAAGAAAAAGGGATGTGAGGTTAATAAGGTGGAAAACGGTCTC
>WSXT02001096.1:0-15128 GCA_011762715.2 Neuroterus valhalla
CTAGGTTAGTGTACACGTTGAAGTCTCGTGTTGTTATGCCCCGCCTATTACGCCAGAGCGCAAAGAGCGGATCATCTTAAACCAGGCTATTGTGTACATATTTATACCAATGTGGGCTCACCACACCCACGACTGGTTCCTATCGGCTGTCCGCGGCTGCTTATTTTTGTATTCGCAGTTAACCTCAGGGGTGTTTAACCTCAGATGCCTTTCCTCTATCCGCAACTTGAGGACGCGCTACGTAGTGGTGATAGGTACCCACCAAGTAGAGAACGTATTTCAATAATGTTGAAAATATTTATATTAATTTCTATTTCTAGATCCATTACGAAGAAGGTTGAGTATGCTGAGAAGATGAAACTTGGTGGAGTCCATGTCTGCGGCATCGAACAAGATGATGTCGTTGGAAAATGTGGAGAAAAGTTCGTACTTCTTAAAACGGTAAACCGAGTCCTGGGCTACAAATGCTGAATTCTTATAGAGATTCCGGCATAAACATCAGTAGAAATAAGGAACATGAATTTATCGCAATTAAAATATGTAAGACTCCTCCCAAAGGTTTTTTGACAATATGGTTTTTCCCTGTTGGGTTGATCTGATGCAATGCCGTCAGGAAATTTGGCAATGTAGATGTGCAGGCAAATGCGGGAGTCTATTCGACGATTTATTAAATAAACATTTAATAACATGATTTCAGTGCCTAATTTATTAACATGATTAAAGTGCCTATGTGATATCAGAATTCCTACTTTGCTTTTCTGAGTGCTGGTGTCTGAACATTATTATTCGGAATATAGTCGAATGAGAAACAATTTTAGAAGCGTTTCATTTAAATGTCGAGCAATATCAAGGCCTTAAATTTGAAACTATGCAATCGCAAACGTTTTCAATCGCACAATGAATTTTGAGAAAACTAATCTATCAGATAAGCTTTCTTCACACTCTTTGAGTATCGGAAAGTCAAGGTGAAGTTCCTTAGCCAGCTATTTTTCATTGGAATTTGAAAAATTTGATCATTTTGAATCCATTTTTTCCAAGATGTAGAAATGCTGAAATTAAATGTTCAGAGTGATTCCTTGTCTTCTGAACAAAATAAGACTAAAAAGCGAGATGTCACCCAACCAAGTTGGTACGGTTGGAATTGCAGAATTTACGGAATATGAAACCCACGGCTTACCAGAACAAGCAGATCTACTTCAGTAGCCACCAACTGTCTTCCCTGGGACGCTCAAGTGAGTAAAAAAAAGAGGAAACATATTTTTTATACATACAAAATAAAAAGGAGTTTTCTGTTACGACTCTCCATGCCCTCGTGAGGCTAGTCGACTACGCGAGACTAGACCTTCCGGTAATAAAAGCTCATCGTTTGATTCACAATATTTGGCCAAGGTTGTAGCACCTTCGTTTTCAAATAGTGAACTTAAATTAGAAAATAATCACTAGCTAGACGACTGACATCGTCACGATTATGCGCGTAAGCGAGTAATTTACTGTACCGAACGATATAGAGTCTGAATGACGTGACGCGACAAACCATCCGAACCCGTTAACATAGGTAGGGAAGTAAATAAATAAGTTACACATTTATACACACCCCAAGAGAAGAAAACCATGATTAATCCCCATGAAAATCAAGATCCAACCATTTCTGGAATAACAAATAACCCTGAATAAACAATTTTTAACGGCAAACGCAGAAATATTTAGCATGCTACAAAAACTATCGGACCGGATAGCTGACATGGAACTCAGAACAACCTCAAATCTAGCTATTTCTATAAGAGACAGGCCTTTACAAAGGATGAATGAAAAAGTTGAAGGAATAACAACGATGAACGAAAGAACCCCTGCAAGAGACGCAATTAAATTGATTGAAAAGTTTAAAGGACAAGACGATATAGGAGTTGAACCCTTCATTGCTCTTGTGAAAAAGATTAAATGGCAGTGTATAAATCCAGGAATTTTATTTGAGTAGATCATTGCAGAAAAGATCAAGGGAGAAGCAGAAAATTCTATTCTCTTTTCATCGTTCGAAAAATATGTTGATCTTTTCAAAGTCCTTAGAACTAATTTTGGGACAACAGGATCATTGGAAGTACATCGCATGAAACTATCACGAATAATTCAAGGAACGGAAGAAACAATACAGAGTTGCAACACAAGAATCAACCAAAGAATGCATGAATTATTGTATGCTGTTCAATCAAAAAATCCCCAAATAGATGAACGAAGAATTTGTATAAAAAATGAAGAACAACCTGTTTTAGGGAAATCCATAATGAACTGAAGAGAAGAACTTTCAGACCGAGTTTCAATTAGAAATCCATATTCTATCAGACAACAATTACATGGAGCAATGAAACCAGTAAAATTATTAGTTGATAGTGGCACATCGATAAATCTAATAAAGAAAAATTGGATCAACAAAACCCACCCGAGGATTACCTTGGAAAAAGAGTTTTCAATTATGAATAATAAGCATAGGGCGAAACAAGTAACGAAATTCAGGTTTCAAGGAAAAGAACATCTATTTGTAATTGTACCAGAAAAGTTTCCAATACCGGAGGAAGGCATTATCGGAACACCATTCCTGCAATCCTATCGATTTAACTTGTCCAATCAATCCCTCCACGACGATAAAAGCTACCCTTTGGAGCATGACGGTATGCTTATCCCAATAAACACCATAAAAATGTTATCCGTTAAAGCAAACAAGAAGCAAGGGCACATTATCAAAGAAGATAATCCCTACATTCTGAATTCCATTTACCGGAATGTTGTCTCACAAGTTCATATTCCTGTTTGTAACGAAACAGAATTAGACTTGAAATTGAGTGATAAAGAGGTAAACTATAAATATATCAATGTTATCCCAGTACTAGAGGAGCGTATAACCTACATTACGCAGAAATAAATAAATGATAAATTAAAATCATTGAATGAAAATTTGAGGATTGAACATATGAAAAATGTTCACAGGGCTCAGGTACAGAAGGTAGTTATCTCTTATCACGACATCTTTACACTACAAGGAGATCCGTTACCTTGCACAAGTCTGGTATAATACAGAATGGTTTTGAAAGTTGGAGCTAACATCAACGTACGTCAGCCTGCACACCCAGAATGTCACAAGGAAGAAATTTCAAGCCAAGTAAAAGAAATTACAACTGAAAGGATAATAGAAGCATCGGATTCAATTCACCACTCTGGGTAGTTCCAAAGAAACGCGATGCATCCAGAAAACAGAAGAGGAGGATTGCCATTAACGTCATGAAGTTGGACGAGAAGATTTGAGCTCAGGATTTCACCGAATCACTATGCATGAGGACTCAAAAAAACACCGGGTTCTATACAAATGAAGGACACTCTCACTACAATCGTCTAGCGATGGCACTTAAAAATTCGCCGACAAAATGTAAGAGAATTATGGAAACAGCATTAAGAGGACTGTTTGGGAAAATACGCTTCGCTTGCCTAGACCTACGGGCTACTGGACCTTAACTTCAACCGGACAAGTGTGAATTCCTTCGGCCAGAACTAGAATACCTTGGACACGTGATCAGGGAAAATGGAGTGAAGCCGAACCGCTATAAATTATCAGCTATCCAAAATTTATGAAGACCCGAGAAACAAAAAGAAGTCATATCTTTTTTGGGCTTAGGCGGATAGTACCGAAATTTATAAAACACTTTCCTACAATAGCTAAACCATCGACCGAGCTGGCAAAAAGTAAACACTTTAACTTGACACCATCGTATGAAACAAGTTTCAAATCATTGAAAGATGCTCTTCGCTCAGCACCAGTCTTAAGATATCCAGACTTTAAGGACACTTCCACGTTGACGATTTTTTTTACACATTTCGAATCTTTATGATACAAGAAATGTACCCTATAAAGGATTTAATCCAAAACAGAATCTTTAGCGAGATATGGGTGGTTAAACATAGCCACTTTCTGTTTTTTCACGCGCTTTCGCGTCATTGCTCATCTTTAAACGCGTTTTCACAAAAGTCGTGTTTTTCAGAAGTGTTGGCAAGGGCCTGAATAGAGTATTTAAGATATTCTTTGTTTATAAAATTTATTTTGTTCTTCAGAGGTGTCGCTATGGCCTGACGCGAGCTTTTTTGGGAAAAAAAATTTTTAACGTTTTCACAGCCCTTCTTATCTCGAAAAAAATTGTAAAAATTCGATTTTTTTGTTTAAACATCCACAATTTTGAGAATTTTGAACTCACATTAAAAAGCTCGTGTCAGGCCATAGCCGAAGTTATAAAGATATCAGATTTTTTTTTTGAGGTTCATCCAGCCAAACCTGAGAAAGCTTGCTTACGAAGTTGGGTACATTTTTTTATGGAGGCGCGATTGAGGTAATACCAAGAACACAATTTTCAATGAATAAATGATAACAGTATATCAATTTTTAGAGAAAATATGTACGAAATCAACACAAAAAACTGCATCTCTATATCATGTTTAGTTTCTTCGCAATTCATCCTTAAAAATACGCTCGAAAATCGAGCGCGTGAGAAGACGACCCCCTTAATAGCCTGGGCTGTTAAGCATCTCCGCCAATATCTTCTCGGACGTAAATTTGGCATACGAACGGAAAACCAGGCTCTGGCATGGCTTTCCAACGTGGAAGACTCTTCTCTTAGGTTAACGAGATGGATATTCCAATTAGGAGCGTACATATACAAGGTCGTATACAAAAAGGGGAAGGAAAATACGTCAGCTGACGCACTTTCGCGAATGCATCCCATTTAAGATAAAAATCTCCCAGAAAAATCGCGCGAGAATGCAGAAATCAATCAGCTAGAAGAAGAGGGGAGGTGTAGGTAACGAATCGATTTCTGGAAGAATGCGAAATCACGAACCGAGAGATGAGAAAAAAAATTCTAACGTGTACACTAAATGAAATAAAAACCGTTAGCCTAATAAGTTGAAAATCAAGCCGGTAATTAACGGGAATAGTTGTATTAGAATAAGCAAGCAAAATATGTTTTTTTTTTTTTTTTTGAGGATTCAACTACCAGAATACAGCGAAGAGGAATGGATGGAAGTTCTCTACACTAAAATTAAATATTTTACCAGAAACAATTCCTGGAGTATACTTGAATTCCACATTGAGGATCCCTTAATCAATATCAAAGAACGGGTCCGCATCGGAGATATGTTCAATTTCTTACGACAGAACAAATTCACAGAATACGCATTTCTTCTGTGCGAGTGACCTAATAAACATTGAAGTGCAGAGGAGAAACAAAATTTATCGAGGGAAGAACACGGAAATGTGGCTACAGGTTACTTTGGCGAAAATAAAACTATCAAGAGGTTACGCGACCAAACATTATAGGAAAGTCCGAAAATATGGAGAAAGACGCATGCCAACGCGAAAAGCGGACCCGAATTCGTCCCAAACTGAAACGCATCCGTCCCTCTGGTGATGGAATTTTATGCAATAATCGACATTACACTGTACATGCGAGTAGGCTAAAGTGCTACTATGAATAGCTTAGTCGGTTCATTTGCTGCTTTATAGTACATCCCATGTCAGAAAGCGCTCTTAGCCACCGTAAATGACTAGGAGCTACCAAAATTTATAAAGGGAAGAACCCTAGCTATCTCCTAACAGAAAAAAAAATCTCAATGCAGAGTCTGCAAACCATTGCAAAAATGTATGCCGAACCTTTGCGTAAATTTTTGTTGTATCATCAATAATAAAAGCAACGAAATGACACTCATGACACTGACGAAAATGCGCCTACAATATATTTTTGAAGAAGATCCGATAATTACCCTATGAAATTGAGAAGAACGTACCATATGTAACTGCAAAGAGTTTCAGGAAAAATCCACTCCAACAAGGGAGGTGTGGAGCCGGAACGTATAAGACAGAATATTCTACCTTCGTGAAACGTTCTATCCTAAAATTGAATAGTTTCGTAGGCTATAAGAAGAGATAACTCTCCCTCGCGGTTAAAGATAAGGGACATCGCATGTACTTGTGGGGCCGACCCTGCAGGACCTGGGCCCGAAGATCATTCCTTGTAAGACTGCTAAGGCGCCAACATGTGTCTCACAATAAACTGCCTGACCAGATCTACAAATCTGCGTCAAGGTAAATTTATTTCAAAGGGACTTTTTATTAAGACCGTCACACTTCAATACATCATTTTTTCTGTGAATTCAGGATTTGATTTCTAAATTTTATACCACGGATATTTATCTTATAACCGAATTCCTAGATAAGACATATTGGCTACGTAAAGCTAATAGGATGGAGAGGGAGTCAAGTTCGAAAATATTTAGTATTTGTTTTGAGTGATCCATTGAGATTCAAATATCTCAGAATGAGAGAAAAGAGCAGCGAAATTATGATTCTGATGAAACATTGACATTGTTGAGGATTAAATCCATTCTAAGCTATAATTTTATAGTACTCAGTTAGGCAATCTGCCGGCTGCGAGGTCATATTCTCATCGCGCCCTTTGCTCGTAAGTTTAAGGGCGCCTAGGGCGCGCGTCTGTCGGATCTCGCGCTTCGCGCTCGATGATAAACTCACCTTGCGCTTCGTGCTTGGTTATGAATTTACTGCGCGTTACGCGTTCTGTCTTTGTACTTCCCTATATTTGATTATAAAACTTTTGAAACTCAGAAGCCAAAGTCGACTACTTCATTCTGATGATTTTAAATCCTCTTTTGTTAAAGCTTCTCCGGCTTTAACGAATACATTATCGTCTCGTGCTGCGCACTCAAATAAAGCTTGAACGAAACGGTAGAGAACTTCATTTTTTACAATTGGAACAAAAACTACGCGTCCATTTGGAAAAAGTGATAACAAATTTAAAGATCTTTTCCGGTTGAACAACTTTTCTCCATCCATCTTCTGTCTAAACGTTTGTCTTTTTTCACGAATTTCCATATTTCATTTTCAAAGTTATTTTTCCTATTTGGAAAGAAAACTGCATATCCTGTTAAAAAAAGATTGATAACACATTTTACGATTGTTTTCTGGTAAAGAACTTGTGTCCATTTGTTACATTCTCATTCTGAATGAGGAGATATTGGTTTTATGTGAAAATTAACATTCGCGGATTTAATGAAATCTCCACGTTTTGAGACCCCCTGAGTCAGAAAAACTCATTTTTATGAAGCTGTCTGTCTGCCTGTAGACTGTAATCTGTAGAGCCAGTAACGCCTTGAGTAAACTTGATGTAAAAAAAAATTTCATCAAAATTGAAAAAAAGTCAATAATTTTCATAGAAGTAGAGGTTTTCAGCAGTTTTGCAATATTTGCAACTCTGTATATGCATTACACTGTAAACGGAATCAAGCACGTACGAAGCCGAACACGAAGCGCGAGGTGAAAAACAAACCGAGCGCGTAGCGAGAGGTAAATACATTATCGAGCGCGAAGCGCGAGAACCGAATGACGCGTACCCTAGGCCCGCTTAAACTGGCGTTCCAAAATTGAACCAAAAAAAATAATAAACATTCATTATAATACAATGTGGGGTCGATTATAAGCCACTTTTTTTACAAAAATGTTCTGCTTATAAAGTATACGTATGAAAAATGGTAGAAAGTCCAGAATTAAAAAGTACAGAACTAACCATTGGAATCATTAATTGGACTTCTTGATCTCCCTGATGAGCGGCGAATATCACGTCGATGAATAATATATTTACAGAAAACATCGATACCAGTTAATGTTGAACATCAGTTCGAATTATTATTTGCGCAAGTGCTTCGTAACACTGTGTGTCCGACTAGATTTTTTAAACAAATCGAATTCCAGACTGAACCATTGCTTATAAACACGGGACAGCCGACCGAGTATTGTTCTTTTTTTTACTTCCAGAAGAGCACAGTGGAGGGAGAAGAGAAAGAAAGGAAAATATGGAGCGAAAAGAGGATGAGAGAGAAAGAGGATGAGAGAGAAAGAGAGGGGGGGGGGAGTAGGAAACATCATCAAATGAAGAGAGAAAGAAACTATGACGGGGTGGAGGAAACGTTTATTATGCTGCCAACGCAAATTACGATTGAAATGACTCCGAGAGCAGGCACGAGGCTTAGTGACTAATTGTCAATTACGCTCGAGCAGAAACCGCGGGACCAGTTTGAGAAGCTAGACATTTTTTGCTACTTTCCCGAATCATTAGAGCCTCCTTAGCCCTCATGATTATAAAAAATGGGCTTTCAGTCGGCTTTGAGCAGGCACAAATTGTTGGATATAGTCGTCAATCGTTCAATTTGTATTCATCAACTCACAGCGATGATTAAAGAATTTATTTTTGTTCAGGAGATCCAACTTTGGGAAAAAATTGCAGATGTTTGTACAAAAATATATTCAGAATTAAAAGAAGTTATAATTATTTGTAGTCCTTTCACTTTAAAGGTCATTTTCAATTTCTGATACATGAGTATAGAGCAAAATCTTGATTTTTGAGATTATTGACATCCAAATCTTCTTAGGGATCTTTCTCCCATTCCTATACTAGAATATGTAATGATGTTCTACAACTTCTTTAAGATTGGAATGGTGATACTGATTTCCGAGAATTGGTTTTATGCAATAGCAGTTTTTTTCTTTAACCTTTTTATTTTGTCTAAGTCCATTATATGGTATCAGGACAAAAACACACACTTTCCACACACTCTTTCCATGACAGCGCTCGGACTCGAGTTGCTGATCTATCTCTCTGGCAATCACCTTAGGTGGACAGTTTCACAGAGCTATCATACATCACGAGTAACACATCCAAATTGAGAATTGAACGATTACGTTGAAAATTCGTTATTCTATTTTGTTAAAAACAACTCTCCTTCTTTTATGGTCGGAAAATCAAATACGTGGTTGAGGTTTAAAACTAACTATTTGGATACAATACAATGTATTTGGTTGCTAATTTTTCTTCTCCGTTAAGGAATTAATCCTTTTGGTTATAGAATCCTCTTTTGTGTTGAGCATTTAACAAATAGATTGACAGTTAAATTATTTTCTTGTTGCAAATGGATATTTTCTAGTTAAAATTTCGACTATTTTTGGTTTCCAATTTACGTATTTTGTTGATAAATTGTGTTTTTCGTAAAGAGGTAATTTTTTTTATTAAAAATACAATAGCAAGGTTAAAAATCAATCAGCTTCGATCGAGGATTTATCTATTTTATTGCACACCCGTATCTTTAGCCTAAAGGATTAACCACTAGATAGGAAATTGATTTATTTAATAAGAAATCTAATTTCTCGTGGAAAAATCACATTTTTTCATTGAAAATTCAACTTTTTGTAGTTTATTCGTATTTTCAGCTTTAAAATTTAAGAATTTTTGCAATATTTTTAATTTGTTGAAAATAAATTATTTGAAGATTCACCTCTTTGGTTAGGAATTCAACTTTTTCGTTGAAAATTAAATTTTTTATGAGGAAATTCATCTACTTTCACTATTTTGCAAAAAAGTCCTATAAAAATTCATCTTCGTCGATCAAAAGTTTAGCCGGTTGGTGATAAATTCGAGTATTTTGTTGGAACTCTTTTTAATTTGGTGGAAACGCATCTACTTAGATGAAGAAATCTTTTTAGTTTGAAAAATTCAATTCCGTTTGAATTGATAATTCACCACCTATTCAAACTAGAAGATTGATTTTCAAATAGGAATATTAATTTTCTATCGGAAAATGCATTGTTTCAACAAAATAGTTCGATTTTAAGCTGAAAAAATCATTATTTTTAACCAAAAAGTGAACAGTAACATTTTCAGTTCAAAACCCAATTTAAAACCAAAAAAAAAAGAGTTTTTACTGAAACAAAGCATCTTCAACTGGATGAGTTACATTTTCGAACAGATAGATTAATTTTTACTGAAAAAGTTAAATTGTCACAAAAAATTGAATGGTGAAATTTTAAATTAAAAACAATTGATGTTCAACCAATAAGACACTCAAATTTCCTGCCAAGAAATTTTGAATTCTCAACAAGAAACTTTAATACCAAACGAGTTCAAAATAAACCGGATTGGTTTTTCAACCAAAAACAGTTGCATTTTTACCGAAAATGTTCATTTCAAAACGAAAAAGATTAATTTTAAATTCAAAATGACAGAATTTTGACCAAAAAAATGTACTCGAACGAATTGATCCAATTTTCATTGAAACAATGCAAATATGAAGAAGATGGATGAATTTTTAACTCAATAGTTGAATTATCAACTATTATTTCTAAAAACACTAGTAAGAAGAACAATTAATTTTTCGGCTAAAAAATATGACTTTGAGCACATATAGTTCAACTATCAACATTAGCATGCGTTTTTGACCGAATGGACAACAACAATGGACAAAAAATGCTTTAGCCAATGAAATTTAATCAAAGCAGACAAATTTTCAACAACATAGTTGAATTCTGAATTGACAAGATAGATTCACAACGGACGAAATAAATTATCTAGAAAGAAACAGTTTTTCCCAAGAAATACATAAATTCTCAACCAGAGAGGTTGTTCGTGAAATAGATATATGTTCAAAAAAGTATGTCAACTCTCAGTAATTTTGAGCCACAAAAAGATGAATTTCTTTAGCAAAAAAAGAATTCTCCTGCTGGGAAAAGATTGTTCTACGAGGAATATAATATTCAAACCTAATTCATAATTGAATTTTCACACAAAATGTTTTGTGACAAAAAAGGTTAGTGTTTACAAAAGAGTTTCATTTTCAGTTGAATTATCTAATCTGCAATCACATTGTGGAAATTCTGAATAAAGTTATGAATCTTCAACAACAAAAAAATAGGCCAACTACATACATTTACATTTTCTACGAAATAATTTAAATATTTCAATAATTAAATTTTGGAATTTAACTACTTGTATGATTCTATCTAGTACAGAATGTTATTGAATTTTAAGTAATTCGAATTAGGAAAATTAGCATCAAGATTACTATGACGTTTGTAGCTTAATCTATCATGCAACATTACCTTAAATAATATGAATTATTCAAAGTATTTGAATATTTCGAATGAATTTGGACACGACTAGTACTTGGATGGGTGACTGTCCGGGAATATCGGGTCACTCTTCTTCTTATACATCTTTCCCTTTATACATCCCTATTCTTGCGCACATTCGTTGTTCGGTCTACCTCTGGGTACGTTACCGCCAGCTCAACCTGAATGCACTTGCTTCTTTCATCGTTCTGCGTCTATTCTCTCAATATGACCAAACCATCTTAGCAAATGACTTTCACTCTTGTCAATCAATGTTTTAACAGAACAGTCAGACTTCCAAACAGAATGGCGGACTTTTATGAGGAAAGGATGACTTTTCAACAAAATTGTTACATTTGAAAGAAAAATTGAATTTTCAAACAAATAATAAGATTTCGAACCAAAAGAGACTAACTTTGAACCAAACAGTTGAATTTTATACCCAAAAGATGATTAGAATTCGTTTCTTCCAACAGAGATGAAGTTTTAAACCTAAAAGACAAAATTCGAGAGAAGATAAGAACTTTCAACCAAAACAGATTTTTCCAACAAGCAAGAAGAAAAATATTAACCAAGCTGTGAGAATTTCAAACCAAAAGACAAATTGCCTATAAAGCAGTGGAATGCCTAATCTAAAAATATCATTTTTCAACAAAAAGATGAATTTCCAACCCGATCGTTCGATTTTTCATCAAAAAAGGCAAATTCTCAATAAAAAAAAGGATGGAAATCAAATGGAATTGTTGAATTTACAAACGGAGTAATTAAATCCCTAAACTTATAGTAATATTTCAAACCAAAAGTGATGAATTTTCAAACCAAGTAGACGAAATTCAATAAAAATTTCGAATATTCAAGATGAAACAACAAATGAAGAGCAACCCTTCAGGAAAAAAAAGAGTTTTTAAAATTTTTCTGGTAATGGATTAAAATTTGTAATGTTTCTTTATTTAATGATATTGATAATCAGATATTTAATAAATTTTTATATGAAATTATGCAAACATAACATTTTAACACTTGTTTTAAATATAAAATTCGCATTCATCTTGAGTCTTCTTTTGTTGAAAATCGACTTTACAACCTAAAAAACAAATTTTCAACAAAACAGTTATAACTGTTTGGTTGGAAGTATAAATACTTCCAAAAAAGAGAATTTTGTAATCAAAAAGGATAACTTTTTGAAGACATGTTTGAATTATCTAGCAAAATAGTTGAATTCTCAACCAAATAATAAGATTCCAGACGAAAAGAAATAAATTTCCACGAAAACAGCTCTTAATAAAAACAACAAATTTAAGAGAACAGTGGGATTTTCAGCCAAGAGACATTTCTCAGTCATGAAAGAAAATCCATTTCAATCAAACTGTACAAGTTTCAATACCGAAGGACAAGTTTTCTACAAAGCAGAGGAATTTTAAACTCGAAAATATCAATTTTCAATGAAGAAGAATGGAAATTTAATATAATTGTTGAATTTTTGAACGAAGTAATCAAATTCTCAACCCAATAAGAAGATTTTCAATCGGAAGAGAAGAATTTACAAACAAAAAAGACAAAATTTAACAAAAAATATGAAACTTCGAAAGATTAAAAAAATGAAGGGCGACCCGTTTCAAAAAAATCGAGTTTTCAAATTTTTCCGTATATGGTTTACTTTTTTTACTTGTTTTTGATATAGAATTGGATATTCTCCTAAATTTTCCGAATGTTGAAAATGAAGGAAAATTGAAAATCAAGTTTTTCAATTTTCCAATTATTAACAACTTGAAAATTGGCCTGTTGGAAAATCCGTAGTTAAAAATTAAACAGTTGAATTTTGTATTGAAAACAAGTGAATGTTAAAGATTAGTTTTATAAATATCTTTCTATTTAAAGGAGGTCACAAAAAAAAATCTTGATATCTGAAAATATAACCAATCAGCGCAATAGTCATATTCAGAGGAAGCTGATGACCAACTCGATCTTGATATTCTCATGAATGAATTCATTTCTATCTCTCTAAATCTGAAATAGTGAATTTCACTATTTCATAGTGAACTCTCACTATTTCAATTTTAAAAAAGTGGGTCACTATGAAATAGTGGAAAACACTATTTCAATCAGTGGTTTTATGGTTTCACTAATTCAATTAGAAGATTTCAATAATGTGTTTCATTAAATATCATTCATTTATTAAAAATAAAAAAATAAAATATAAAAACACATTTTTTTAATGTGCACAGTTTAAAAAAATTATTATTTCAATTTAAAATAACAATACTGGAAGAAAATGTATTTCTGGATCAACGATTTTGTTTGAAAATGTGCAAAGTATTTACAAAAATTATGAAAAATGTTTACGAATTCGAATTTTTAATATTTTTTTCGTTTTAATTTTCGTATACTGATTGTTATTTTTAATTCAAGAAATAGGGCGGGAATTTGATAATTTCAGGAATTTTTTCATACGGGAATTTTAAAATTTGGAATTTCCCAATGTCGGGAGTTTCATTTTTCTCGATATTTTAGTTGTCCCTTTAAATCTTCGAAAAATTTTGTAATTTTCGCATCTTGAGAAGGAACATAAAAATATTTAGAAACGCGTCGATGCGTTATTATTGAAAATAAATTTGACATCTATTCTGGCAATTTAAAAATATTTTATCTGTACTTATTTCTTAGAATGGGTGATTTGATTGGTCGGTTCACTCTGATATTCAATAGAGATATTCTCACATAATTATGCACGGCCGAAAAAACGATTAATTTCTGCATTTTAGACAAATATTATTTTGAAAAATACTTCTTTAGGAAGAAATTTATGACACGAGCTACTATCAAATATTATAGTTATATCATAAACTTATAAGTATATTTGAAATTTGTCTGATCGAATATAAGGAATTGAGGTTACAATTTTCCTTCATTTCAGTTTCACTATTTGAATTAGTCATTTTTGACCATTAGAATGGTGAAATTCACTAATTGAAATGATGCAAGAAAAGGATTTCACTATTTCAATAGTGAAATAGCTTTCACTAATTCAAATAGTGAAATTTTCACTTTTTCAGATTTAGAAAGTAGAAATTCGAAGCGAACCTCAATGTTTGCGCTTAGTAAGTAAAGTGGTGTTTTCGGTGTTTCATAGGATCATAGGAAGAACCTTTTGTAATTCAAAACGATGGACAAAAGTATTAAAAAATGTTATAAAACAATGTAACATCTCACCTTATGACATTTTTCATGTGATACTTGAGAACTAACTATAAATTCTATAAACTACCCACCTGGACTGAACGCGTTTCGTCGGCCTTGCACCCATGAATGACTTGGTTCATCACCATTTTACGTATTTTACCGCATATATTTTTCGAAAAAAGTTTATTTCAAACAATGAAAACAGATATCTCAGATCAAGAATGTCTGAGGAGGGAGGAAAACCTTGGTGGTTCTATTTGTGAGCTGAGCGAAAAATGGCGTTAATGTAGCACTGTGGGGTACCTGGGAGTGACCCCACGCAAGGAAACCATTTAAAAGTCTTCGCGATGAAAGATTATCGCGAAGAGAGGCTAAAGAGCTTGGCTTTGAGATTTCTCAAGGCCGTGCGTCCGTGGAAAGCCTTAGGGAGCAGCGGCGCAAGCAAGGGTTATATTATTATGGTACCTCGATAGATATGCCAGGCTACATAGTATTCAAAAACGGCTTGCACACGTGGATCGGCATGACGGATCGGTGGACGCTCGTGATGAATCGCTCCGTTTTAATTCCTGACTTGGACTGATGATGAATTCTTCCCCCCGTCTCCGCACCCTCCTTACCCAACCACTCAAACACCCCTGCTTCATAATACACGACCTGCCACCACGACCCAATCCTATTCTATGGATTAACATAATTCCAATCCTGAGATTGTGGAACGCGAATCTAGCATAGTTTACAAGGAAAAAATTCATCAGTTCAAATTTCAGGTCTTTTAATTCCAACCGCAGCTTCTCCTCTATATCATTGACTGTGATGATGCTACAGTAGTTTATTATTTTTCGTCCAAAATTGATCTCGGGTTATATCACCCGGTGTGTAATCACCAGCCACGGACTGAGTCAAGTGTCTGATGAAGACAATATGTTAATAATTAAAAATAAAAAATAAAAATAAAAAAAAA
>WSXT02001106.1:0-13453 GCA_011762715.2 Neuroterus valhalla
CACACACACAGTCTCACGTAATTAATGGACGCGATAAGCTCATACTCCTGGACATAAATAGGAAAACAGACATGCTCTTGGGATACGGGTATAATCAAATAATTTTATTCACGATAGGACTAAACCAGCTTTAATTGAAAGGTGCTTGCCTACGGAATTTCATGGCTGACTATGGTTTCTTCGACATCCCATGAAGTGCTTAGCGCCTTCTGATTGAAGTTGGCTCAGTCCAACCGTGAATTCAAAATTCAAAATCTGAACAGTATATGGAATAAGAAAATAAGAAAATTCGGGTAATTAAAGTAAAAGATCAATCAATTTTATGATCAATTCAAATCCGAAATGCAGAAACAAATCCTCATTACTTTTTCACGGAAAAGTAACAAAACATATAGATTCTCTGCTAATGCGTCAGAGCACACTAGAACCCAGGAATAAATGTTTGTCTATTTTTGCTTCTCCATTCGCGATATCGACAAAAGAGCGAACAATGAAATATGTCTGTCAAAGAAGACAAAAGTTTTTCGTTCACGCGCTGTGAGTACGCGCGTGCACGTCATTCAAAGCAATACTGGGCATTTTCTCCATCAACACTAGTAATTCATTCGAGAAGTACGAAACAAAAAGAACAGCTGTCAAAGAAGCTTTTGCAGTAAAGGAAACTAGAGAACGTTATCATTTTTTTATAAAACCTAGTTGTGAATAGGCCTTGATGATATATTTGTTTAAAAAATTAATACGACTGTCACAAAGTCTCTAAGCCTTTCCCCAACTCAAGACAGTAGAAACATTGTTCCCATTAAAGATAAATGAAAACTCGTAAACACATATTCGAAAATGTAGGTTTGAAGTTACTGCAGCACTTCACATAAAGGATATCAAACGGATATTTCATATATTCCTGTTTCTTCTAAATTTCCATCGAAATAGAAGAGCTATGTTCCAATTTGAATGATTTATTTTCGCAAAAACTTCAACGCTCATAAACTAACCCGAGACTTCGACTTTTGAATCGCAAACAAACTGTAATCACTTTCATGATAGTTTGAATTCGAGTTGAAGAATTCAGCCAAGACTACGACAGCTGTAGGAGATAAAGAAACAGAAGGTGATTATTGTAAACGATCAACTCCTTTTCAGGTCAGGGAAGTAATTAAGAAAGTTGGGTAATGCTCTGCTGGCTCATTTTCATAATCACCGCGAAAATGGTATAAATTAACAGTTAACGTAAATCAAAGATGTTTTCAAGCGGAGCTTGAAAATGGGAGGTCGCTTATTTCACTTCTAGCATGAGATAGTACCAGACTCATCGAGTTGGTAACAGTTGGTAAGCAGAGGAAATCTAGAGTAATCCAAGTTCCCACATTTCTTTTAATTTGCTTTTGTGACTGGAAACAAGCCAGGCAAACAAACGAAGTTGCTTTCTTTGGCTTCTCTTCGTAAAAGGAATTTGTTTTACAATAAATTTTCCATGTTTTTAAAAAGATTATACGACGCAAAGATTGGAGTTTAAGGATCGAAATGTTCATATTCAATCTTCGTTCTTTCATGAATGGATAATAATTTGAGAAATTTCAAACTTTTTCTTCAATAGTAATCCTCTCTTATTTTAAACCGCTCACATTTAATAACGTGGAAAATGAAGTGAAACCCCCTGCATTTCAGTATAGAAAATTACAAGCCTCTTATTTGAGAGTATCCACTCCTTTTTGCGGTAGGAATTGGAAATTTTTATGAGTTCGTTAAAAATAACGAACGTAAGTACAAGGAGAGTTCTTACTCAACAACATACAGTCAGACGTACATTAGTTACATTCACAAATGATAAATTCCAATTTATACAAAATTCAGGGAGATTTTGAAATTACGTAATATCATTAGTTTTCTAAGCCTTAATTGGCCCAAAAGTACTTGCATACCTAATTTCAATTGAATTATTTACTTATATTCCTTCCAAAATGTTTCATGGCTACTTGGGGATAGAAAATTAGGATAGTCGTGAGATATTACACAGGATATTTCATTCTTTCTTGAAATCTTTGAAATTATTACATACAATTGTTCTCTCCATGAAATATATATATATATATATAAAATTGAACTGTTGTTACAGTCTGATCAGTTTTTGGCTTCAAAAATTGATTTTTGAATGAAAATACGTGTTTTTAACTCGATGAACTTCCGAATATCATAAAAAATATTCAACTGTATAACTTGTATGGTTAACAGTAAACAAAGACATTTTGAACAAGAGAGTTCACTTTCGAAGAAAAAAATCACTTTTTCCCAAAATATTGATTTTTCAACAAAATATGTGAATTTTCAACAAAATTATTGGATTTTCAATTCCTAAAGACAAATTCTCATCCAAATTGTTAAATTTCTAACAAGAAAAGACCAACTTTCTACTAAAGATGAAACAATTAATTTTTTAGGTGAAATAATGAATCTTCAACTGTGATGAGTGTATTTTATGCGAAAGAGATGGATTTTTATTCATAAAGAATAATTTTCCACAAAAAAGGCGGATTTTCTACAAAGTACAAAAATTCTCGAAGAAATAGTTTTATTCATAAATTCATAAATCAATATTCAACTAAATACTTGAATTTTTGCCACAAAAAGATGGATGGATTTCTAGAGAAGTAGTTACATTTCAAACCAGTGGTGAATTTATAATTGCATACTTCACCTCTTAAAGAAAAACTAATTTCCAAAAAAAGAGTTTATCTTTTAATCAATAAGTTAATTATTCAAATAAAAAATGATGAATTCGTAATTAACAATTTAAACAAGTTTCCTATTATAATTTGGAAATATTTCTTCTTCCAAATACTACTTCTACTCAAATAACTTCTTGAAGTGTTTTATCTGTTTGAAACTGAGAAGATCCGAATTATAATTCTTCATTATAGGCGAAATAATTATAAGCTAAAGAAATCTCACGGAGCAACAAATTCGCAAACGGTTTTTCCACATAAAGAAAAAAATAGTAATTCTTTTTCTAATAAAGTATAGATGTTTGAAAAATTCCAGAATCAGACTAAAGGAAATTTAGATGCTTCAAATCAAATCAAAACAGGTTATGAATAAATAACGAAGATTTATTCAGAAAGGATCAATTTATTAAAGGCACCTGGAAGGCAGGTCTTTACTCTTTGAGATGCGAGATTCGATTAAAGAACGAACGTGTCACAAACCTCAGATTCATACACCATGCACATTTCAATCATGGCTATTGTTTATGTTACAGAGCTCAAGATCTCTTTCTTATTCATAAAAAAAGCGGTCATTTCTCGTATTTTCCTGGTGAAATTTTTATTTGTCTAGGTTGAGTCAAGTAAATTCCCGGTTTTTCAAATGGATTCCCGGTCATTTCCCGGTTTTTCCCCGGTCATTTCCCGGTCAAGTCACCACCCTGGATATACATTCGTCGATTTCATAGATTGAAGAAAAACGGAAAAATTGCGCTCTCCTCAACAATGAACCTAATAATTTTTTTAAATTTCGAAATCAACATAACTATGAGGCATTCTTGAACGAGAAGGACCATACAAAACTGGATGTGCTTCTAAGTTTGACTTCATTCAAGCCAGCCGTGTCTGATAAATGGTTTCCAAACAATTTGGAAATTTTAATTCATTTTCCTGCCATCCTCAATTCGCATTAGGTTTAATAATCCTGTTTTCAAAGCCGACTTTTCAGATAGGGACGTTCAGTTATCAAACTTTGCGAAGAGGGGCAGATTCTGATCCACAATTTAAATTCTCTGCATATTCCTTAAATTGGAATGGAGTGTAGAATGTTCAAACAAGATCCAATGATGTTTTAACAGCTATTGCCCCGCGGGCATCATGAATGGACGTGAGTGCGCAAGAAGTCGAGTAATTTTGATTTTTACATCCCCCAGACGGAGAGCAGAGGTTGAAAAAGAATATCCTCTGAAAATTCGTTGGAAACGAGAAAAACGGCAAGGGGAAAGTGAGAAACTGCACGAGATAGAAAATCGTCGCCCTATGCCAGACACGTAAATGTTGTTTGTCGTAGAAAACGTTTTACCGAGTCATCCCTGGCTTTGGGCTCGAGTCCGAATTGTTTCAAAGGAAATGGGTAAGTTCAAGCGCGTTCTCCAAGTGCCTCGACGATAGTTTGGGTTCAGGAGGTTGAGGAGCACGCAAAGCAACCCGGAGAAACGCAAGAGAACGCGAAGCAATGCTTTGCAGAGATAGTAGGCACAAGGTACCTAAGCTGCATCTTTCGATTATGCGCAACACGTATTCTCAAATACAATTCCGCGACATTCGTACCGCTGTGTATAGTATTCGAGACTACGTCCGCGTGTAACTAGATTAATTAAGTCTCCTGCAAATGAGGAGACACCTTCCTAACAAAGGTGTATTAGCGCTAATCACGAATGCAGAGGTGGATTTTGCTGTAAACACATGGAAATGCAAAAGTGCAGAGATAGAAATCCAGAATTGCATTACCATCTCGAAAATAGGTAGCTTTCATCTAAAAGGATGCTTACAGAAATACTGTGTTATATAGTAAAATTTTATACATTGGGATTCTAATTGAATCCAATATCATGTACACTAGGGTGGTCCTTATTCTACTTTTTTCGAAAATCGTTTGCTCCAACACGCAATTCTGGTGAAAATGCCCAAAAACAGAATCTCCTCAAATTTTTATCCAAATTGGTTAATCAGGGTTGCGATTCGGCGGACGATTTTATATTCCCGGTCATTTCCCGGTTCTTCACGGTAAATTTTTTCAATTTTCCCAGTCAACCAGAAGTAACATATATATGTTTCTCGCAAAACGCAAACAACTATTAGTTCATTTTTCAATAAAGAAGATGAATATTAAAATAAAAAGATACTGATAAATATTTAACTGGAGCACATCAATTTTCGAGCATGAAGGTGAATTTCCAAACAAGAAGATTAATTTCGAAATAGAAAGAATAATTTTCTAAGAACAGATACAATTTTTCAACAAAATAGTCGAAACCAAGCATAAGCTTTTTCTACTAAAACAGAGAATCTACAGCTGAAGGTGTGGATTTCTCAAAAAGATAAATTAACTTTCACTGAAAAAGATAAATTGTCAACGAAGATTCGAATACTCAAATTTTGAAATAGAATAAATGAATGTTTAACTAAACAAATGAACAACTGAAAGATTTGAGTTTTGAAAAGATAAATTAACTTTTACTAAACAAGATAAATTGTGAGCAAAAAATTTACTCAATACTCAAATTTTAAAATAAAATAAATGGATCTCTAACTGAACAAATTAATTCTCAACTGAAACTATGGAATTCTCAAGAGGAATAAGTTAAATTTTCAGTTGAAAAAATCACCTATTGCAAAAAAAAACTAACTTTAAACAAACAAACAAACAAAAAACCAAATATCGAACAAATTACTACATTTTTACAAAAAATTATGAAGAATGAAATGAAAGTGTAAATATTTAACTGAAGCAGTCAAATTATAAAGCAGAAAGATTAATTTTCTACTGAAATGAAGATCATTCAACTAGAATAGTTCAATTTTTGACAAGAAATTAAGTTTCAACGAAAAAATATAATTTTTTAACAAAATGGTTGAAATTTCAAACATAAAACATAAGAGTTTTTAACTAGATTATAGTTCGACTAAAATGAAAAATGTTTAACTGTATAACTTGAACTGTTAATAGGAATGAAGAATTTCTGAGTAAGAATATCAACTAATGAAGCAAAAGATAATTTTCTACAAAAAACCGACTTTTCAACAAAATATGTAAAGTTTCAACGAAATAATTAAATTTTCAATTTAAAAAGACAAATTTTCACCAAATTGTCGAATTTTGAAATAGAAAAGATCAGTTTCCTACAAAAAAAGAAACAGTTCAATTTTGAGTTGCCGTAATTAATTTCTAACCAAACTGATGAATTTTCAGGTACAATGATTAATCTTCAAAAGGATAGATGTATTATAAGCAAGAAGATTGCCTTTTGACCATGAAGAATAATTTTCTCAAAAAAAGAAAATTTCCCATCAAGTACATAAATTCTCAAAAAAATACATTAATTTTCAGATCCAGAAATCAATGTTCAACTAAATAGTTGAATTTTCACGAAAAAAAATATGAATTGATTTTTAACAAAGTATGTAGTTACAGTTTCAACTACTTCTACTCTAAAGACTGCTTCTCTATTTAAAATTGAGAAGAGGGAAAATTGTGAGGAACGATTTTTTTTAAATCCTCTCTTCTTATTCCGAATTGTAATTAGTTTGAATAGTTACCGTTCCATGTAAAAAATTCCCTGTTCCAAGTGAAATTACACTTCCTCACTGAAACTCCCTGCCCTAAAATAGAAACTACAATTATTTTCTGAAATTCGCTGTCTCAAGTCAGATAAATATGTTTGGAATATCATCGATTTGACTATCAAATTCGAGCCAGCTAAAAAAATCGCACAGAGTAACAAGTTTGCAAAAAGTAAAAATTCTTCCTCTCATGAAGTATAGATGCATTCAAATATGTTGAGAATCAGAGTGAAGGAAAGTTACATTCTCTAAGGCCATGTTAAACATAGGTCACGTGACCCAAATTATCGTTTTTTTTTGCAACAACTCATGTCCGCACCGAAATATATATCGAGTTGATAATTTCGGAAAGGCCTAAGAAAACAATAAACTACGTTTGTATACAATATTTGGTCCAAAAATTTTTTTAAAATGTCTAAAAAAAACTTTTTTTTAAATTTTGGACCAAGTGTTGTATACAAACATAGTTTATTGTTTTCTAAGGCTTTCCTCGAAATATCAACTCGATATCTATTTCGGTGTAGACGTGAGTTGTTGCAAAAAAAAGATGTCGGTAAGGTAGGAATCGGGTAAGTTTAACATGGCCTTAAATCAAATGATAATATGTCTTTTTGGTTCATAAAAAGAAAGCAGTCATTTCTCGTATTTTTTCGATGGAATTTTGAATAGTCTAGGCTGACTCAAATAAATTACCGGTTTTTAATTTAAATTCCCGGTTTTTTCCCGATCTCTCCTAGTCAAGTCGCCACCTTGTTAATGTTTACCCATTGTCACAAACTTCTGAAATTTCATATAAAATGTATATCTAGAAAATTGTGCAAAAACTTTTAATTCACGTAAATTTTCCAGTTTTCATTCGAATGAATCGTCCGTTAATTTGAAATTTCAGAAAAGATTCAAGTTGGCAACCAGAAAGAGCTCATTTGGGCAGTTCTCAATTGAATATTTGAAAACTTTTCTCGGAAAAGAAGTTTGACTCCAGAAATCGTCCTATCATCCCGGAAGTCCAACACTATGAAACCCCCAATAAGACCGCGAGAAGACTCCTAAACAAATTCAAGTTCCGGAATTTTTGGAAGCTGTATTGCTCCAAACTAAATTTTGAAAGCGCAGAAAGAAAATCTAGTCAAACAACGAAATTCAAAATTAATTCCAACTACAATTTCGTTCAAAAGTATGGAAGTAAAACAATTTTGAAAATTCAATTGGCCACCATCTTGCATTTGTCCAAAACTTTGGATTCTTAGGATCATATGATGTTTTTTTCAATCATATTTCTTGTTCTAGCAAAGTTTGACAGTATTGAACTAAAAATCACAAATGCTATTTTTGAAACATTAAATTTTCCGCTATCTTGTGTTTTTTTTTCAAAATCTAAGACTTTGGGGATTGTTGGGTCCGCGATTTCGGAAATTTTGGAATTTTCAAGTTTATTGAAATTAGTATTTGTCAACCCTTGAATAGAGATTATCGTTTTATATGGGCGATTGTTTCGGTAAAAGAAACTGAAAAAGTTACGCACGTAAGATTATTTTGCACCATTCTGTCCATGTTAAACTCATCGGAAACTTTAAATGACTGAGGCTATGTCTGAATATAAACCGATTTGGATGAAATATGGGGACTTTCCATTTTTTCGCATTCGTACCAGAATCTCAAGTAGAAGCAAACAAGTTCCAAAAAAAGAAAAATAAGAAACACCCTAATGTGAAATGACTAAAAATTTACGAATAAAAAATCGAACAAAATGTAATTTCGTGCTAATAAGCAATCTCGAACATTCATGTATAAACATTTTTAATGTATATGAGAACATGAGGTCTTACTAATTCTCGAAGTAGAATCCTGCTATAAGCAAAATTATAAAGCTGTCTTATTCATATTGTTAATAATGCATCTTCCGACGCCTCTTTAAAGATACCTTTCAGCGGAAGACAATCTAAAAGAACCAGAATAAAGCGTTGAGCGCAAACCACAGTAAAAAATGGCTGTTCTGGATTAAGAGGATTTGGCGTAGCCGTTATCAAACAGAACGTTATAAGGCGATAGTCGAGACTATGGGGAAGGGAAGAAAACTGGTATGAGGTGCTCGGTTACGTTGATCCGCAGGAGTATAAATCATTGCAGCAAGGTGAGGTGGATAAGGGTGTTTTGGGAGTGGAAAGTGGAAGTATGGCCAATATATCAGCTTCAGGCAGTTCAAGAATAAAATAAACAAGCCCACCTTCCTTTCCAGCCCTTCTCGCCAACTTCGCACGAACCCGATGCACGTTAGTTTCGTGACGAAGCTATATTTTACGAAATCCGATTCGGCCTACCAATTGCATAACTCATAAACTGCCTAAGTGTCAACGATTCACTGACCGTAGACGAATTATGCCGTACTTCCTTTTTCTTTTTGATCCCATTCGGATCAAATCAAGACCAAAAGAGGAGCTTCTACGATAATTTGTTCTTGTCAATCCTGAATTTTAAAAGTTATTACAATCTCGACGAATTACTAAAGGAGGAACACGCAATGAGCAAAATCCCAAAATTTTAAATGCCTTTCAAGTATGAGAAACTTGTTCCTATTACGCGTAACTAAGCAAAATATAAAAATTGTTTAACGTTTTGTGGACAGAATCCAAGACATTCAATTGAAAAACTGATCTAATGGAAGAATCCACTTTCTTAGTGTAAGAAGAAGTTGAAAACTGGAACTTTACCGCCGAGTAATAATTATATAGTAATTTTGGAGTGCTGCAGAACTTTTTATCAGAAATTGATGTGCAATTTTTAACGTTGCATGAAGACACCAATTTGATGAGACCCAACAAACCTGTTCATTAATTTTCATTGGAGGGCAAAAGAAAACGTCATTAGGTAACGAACACTTCCGAAGGTTTCGAGCAGTTTTTACTTTCGTTTCGTGAGTGGAAAAAGACTCCCCATTTATTTATATTTTTCCTTCTTCTTAGAAGTTATAAAAACATTTCTAGCATGTACGATTGCAAATTATGAATTGCTGGCAGTGAACAAGCATTTCATGTTCATTTGTATCAGATTTAGTACAGGATATGCCTGAAAAATGTGCTGCTGGAACAATAAGAAAAGTGATGCTTTTTTCAGAAATTTAACCCATTTCCCATTGGAAGCGCAATATACGTAGTATTATGCTGCCGTACAAACTAATGAGATACATAAGTTCAATCGGACTCGAACTGGGGAAATTGAGATCTAATTTTTAATTTTGAAAAATTTAGATGCACTATTTGGTTAAGAACAATTCGCTCTTCCATATTTTTCAATAAAAAGTTGATTTTTTGAACAAATTCTATCGGAAAATGGACTCGCGGGTTTTTGATTCATACGAAGATGACTTATTAAATGCCGCGTACAAATTTTAGGACACACAAAGTCCTTTGTGTATTTTTTTCTGTTGTATTTTTAAACTTTCTTTATGCCTGAACAGTCATTTTCTGCAATAAATATGGCTGATTATTCATTTTTATTAACACGGATGCAGCTTTCTGTTACAAATCCACTGATACCAACAATTCTTCATAAAAATGACACGTATAAATCTTTTTAGTTTGTACGGCAGTACGGAAATCGCAGGAAATAACTAATCTTCCCAACTCTTTTTTCTACTCCATAACAACGCATCTACAAATTTTATCCAAATATTACGATCTCGGACATGTCGTATCTTCCTCCTTGATAATGAATATTCTCAAATTGTGAAATGCGCCAGGATAATGAATAGACTTACCTGTAGACTAGGGTGACAACCAAGCTCCAGCAAAGTCCTAACAACACCCGCGTGGCCGCGATTAACCGCAATATGAAGGGCTGTCTGGCGTCTTTTGTTTCGCGCGTTGAGATCTGCCCCTGCACCTGCAAGAAGAGCCATTACGCCCGGCTCATCGCCAAAAGCAGCATGATGAACCGCTCTATCACCGTCTTTGTCCTGAGGAAAGATTCAAAAGAGAAAGGCATTAAAGTGTAAAGAATCTTACTAAAAATTAGTTATATTATGACGTATGCGATTAAAGGTTCTACAATTTAAAATATAATCGCAGTTATAATACATCGTCTTTGATGTAGAATAGAATCTGAAGTACGATTTGAATAAGCAAAAAAAAGTGAAAGACGTACTTCGATCTCAACATCTGCTTTGAAACGGAGGAGAATTTTAATAACTTCTAAATGGCCATTCTGACTTGCAGCTTGTAGCGCCGTGTGACCAGCAAATACACCATTTACATCGGCTTCTGGTCGTTTCAAGCACTCTTCACACTTTATAGCATCACCGTTTGCAGCAGTTTTTACAAGCTCTTCGTTTACGTCTCCAGAGACGTGTGTTTCAAACAGTTTCTTTAACAGGGCTGATAAGCGTTCTGAAATCAAAATTAACTTGCTTAAACTGATTACCAATTTGACAGTAGTAAATATAGGAATATATGAAGTTGTGAAATAAAATACGATGCAACATCAGAACATTTGTATCGAACCTGAAGTAGACTCCAAAATATGTAAGAATTTCTTCCAAATTCTATTAGAAATGTATAAAAATGCTCGGAGTACAGAGAGTCTCAAATGTGCTGATTCATACAAAAATGAGATAAAACATTTCTCAAAATACTAACCTCCGCTACTATTTCCTGGCACACTGCCGTCACTGCTGGCAACTTTGGTTACAGCTTGAGGATTGTAAGTCCAAGCTGTGCTACACACTTCTACTTTTAGGTCACCGTCGTGATATATTTGTTGAACTCTTCCAATTTTCCCAAGAGTCTGAATAAAAAAAGTAAAAATTAGCTCGAGGGATTTACAAATTGAAGAATACTCCAATAATATTTGAAAATGGAGACCTATTGATAATTTATTTCCTAATCTATGACAATGATCATAATAGTACAACCTACTGTTTTGATTACAGTCTTTGATTAATTAAATAACAGACTTAGTAATTGAATTATTAAATATCTCCAACTTGAGATTTATAATCTAATTGGTTTACTTTTTTCTTTCAAACAATAGGTGTTTCAGATAACATGTGAAATAACTTACAGGAGCCATGGCTTCGGCCCATTCACCGTGACCGCGTTGCAGCAATTTGATCTTCTCTATATCATTGCAGATTTGCACCAAATCTCCAACCGCAAAAGTTTGATTATCGGTATTGGAACTGGTCACAGGCACTGGTATTTGAACTTTGGTTAACACGGCTGGATTAAATGTCCACCGATTTCCACTAGGGTATGAAACAACGATATCATGATCCTCGTCAATTCCGACTACAGTCCCAGTGGTACCAAGGCACTCAAACATACCATCTGTCCACCCACCATGACCATGTTGGAGTGATTGGACTATTTCTAACTCCAAATCAACGTTTACCTGTAATATATTGATAACAGATTACAAACAAGCAAACCTATAATAATAAATGTCTGATTTTTATTATTTCAATTAAATTTCTCTTTCTTGAGTTAAGTTAAATTTAACTCTCTCTTTCAAATTTGAGTAAAACAATAGTTAGTCCTACGTTGTTAATATAGGCCTGAACTATTGGGTAGCTCGAAATAATTATAGAAGTATTGATGAGAAAAATGTATGGAATATACAAGATTCATGATTTATTAAATATTTCTTTCGTTAATTTTCTATTTAAATTAATACTTTTTCCTAATAGTTTCAAACTAGTGGCGCTGTCTTTGCATCCCTTTAAGCATCTAGTTGCAGATCACATACCTGATCACCAATCTGCAAACCATGAGGACCAGTCCGTCCTGGGCCTTGTTCTCCCAATAATGGCAAGTGGTCTCTATACACAGTTTGACCTTTCGCATCATTCACGACTTTCAAATCAGCCTATTCCGACATGAAATATAAAAACAATCAGTAAGATTTCTTTCAATTCAAAAATTAATTTTAGGTGCTGTTTTTGAAATATTATATAACTTACCATTCCTTCAAAACCAACACGATATAAATTTTTTGCACCATTGTCCCAAATCACATAAGCTGCCGAACGTGGGCTGGCAGCAGACCAATCCTGCACTTCATTCACTTTACCACGACGGCCGTTTCCACCGTCCTGGTCTTCCCATTGCCAGTCAACACCTCTTACAACTCGAGCACCAGGAAATATTCCTCGAATAGCAATCTAAGGTTCGGAAGAGTGAAAATAAGTTAATTTGATCTTATTATAATAATTTACTCACATAAAATGACATGAGTTTCAATAATTCTAAAGTCCAAATGCTATCTACCTTCTTGCTTTTTCTTCGAGGCTCCAGAAGTACTCTTTCACTACCAGGAGTTGCGATTCGATAAAATCGATGTCTTAAGTGATGTTTGTCTCCATGATAGCATATGGAGCAGAGATCGTAATTTCCGCATTCAGCGCACTTCCAGCGAATCCCAAAAATGGGTTGCTGACGACAAGTATCACACATCGTGCCGTCGTGCTTAACACCTGTTGGAGCAGAATCTAGAATACGCAAATCAAACGCTCCTGAACAACGATAATTAGCTGCTGTTCCATTATCCCAAACTACGACGACTTCTTCAGGAGATTCGAAATTTCTTACTGTCCCCACATGGCCTTCTCCTCCATCCTGGTGGAAATGAATAAGAATTGGAGGTTAGTTTGCAATATCGGAGGTTAGTTTGCAAAAATATGCTGCTCAGGTTAGGGATGAACAATATTTATTTTTCACAACCAAATATTGCTCCAAAATACGAATGCAAACAGAAATGGAAATACGAATGAAATTCATTATGCGGTATGTTTTTCTGTCATTAACTGGAATAAATATTCCGAAAGAAGCGTGAGTCGTGAAGCGAAAACACAAGTGTTACCGAGAAGAAATGTTCCATTACTTCTTTCACATATTTTCTACAAATGTGGTCAGAAGAACACTCAAAAAATTCGCAGATTTCAGTTAGGCATTATAAAAGAGATGCGTTTGCATCACTTAAATCTTTCTGACAAAGATAACATCAAATAATGGCATGTAAACAATATAGCATTGGTATCATATAATGTTCTATTCTGATGCATCCAAATTGAAATCAATACGAAATTGATAATTCGAAATAGAGTGATTTTTCTCCAAAATTGAAACAATTCTTTAACACAT
>WSXT02001117.1:0-15127 GCA_011762715.2 Neuroterus valhalla
GTAAGATAATGGCACTTTTTAACACTCAACTCACCTGAAAATATTTGCTTATTATCAGAAAGTTTCAAAACTTCGTATGAGAATAGGGAAAACCTCCATCTCCAAAATGTATTTGGTCCCATATTTTTAGAATATTTAGCTGTTGAGATTTTCCCTAAAATCTGAAGAAAAATCGAGGGCTCTAAACTTTTTGGACAGATAGTAGGGAAAGCCATTTTTCTTTTCAGTCGGATAGGACTGAAAAGGAGTGATGTACGAACTACATTTTGTCTGCTTATTGTCAGTTTCAAACTAAGAAGATTTGGAACACCCCTTCCGAATATATTATGCTCGTGCGGATGCGGAACCGTGTGGCGGCGCTGGCTGTACTTTTAGGCCGATAATTATTTTATTGCATTAGGAAAATTCAAATTTGAATAATTTAAATGATTAGAATACGTTCTTCTTTATATTTTGAAAGAAATATTTTGTAATATTTCAAATATCATAAACTATAAAAATAGTAGATTTCAATCAAATTTCTTCTTCGTTTCGACATTTTGCATGGTCAAAAAAAATTACCTCTGATTCAACCATATTATGAAATTCTATATTTCTCTTCAAATTTGGACAACGATATATTTTACTTCGTTATGTTGGACCTGTAACAAATGAAGATATCTATAAAAATTAATTATGTTATAAAATAGTTATGAATAGAATGAATAGAATATTATAAAGTTACCTAATTATTAATGTATTTCAATTATGTAATATATATTTAATTCAACTAATTATATAAGTACATTGGCGAATTTTATGAATTCAAGTTGTATCAAGTTTTTCTAGCTTCTTCTGCTTCAATTTTGTTCTCTTCAAATCAGCGACTTTAACTTTTGCAAACCGTCGCATTCTATTTTCCAAATGATATTGGTTATCATCGTACGTTCCTTTTTTAATAACTGGACAATTTTGGCTCTTTTCATTCTCCAAATGGAAAAATTCTGTGCGGCGGACTTTGCATTCTTGAAACTTTACAACATTTTTGCAAACTTGTCCGGTCAGAAAGTAAAACAAACATTCTTCGTAATCATGATCTGTCGTATCAGTAGAGTCATTGAAAGCACAACTGTCTTTTGCGATTGTGATGTTTAGTTTCTCTGGTAGAAGGATCAATTTTCTACCAAAAGGCACAATGGTTTAACACGATAGATGATTTCCAAACTGAAAAATATAATTATTTCAATCCAAAAAGGAAACAGTAACATTGTTGGTCCAAAAACCCGATTTTAAACTAAACAGCAGAGTTTTCAACTGAAACAAACCATCTTCAACTAAAACAGTTCAGTTTTTGAACGGATAAATTAATTTTTTCTCAAACAGATCCATTGTGAACCAAAATTTGAATCACCAAATTTTAAATGAATTAAATGATGCTAAAGCAAACAAATGGAATTTTTAACTACAACTATGGAATTTTTAAGTCGAGTGCGTTAAATTTTTTATTTTAAAATCTCACACAGCAACGATTTTCCAGGAGGTTTCCTTTGAAAAAAAATTCTTTCTCTCCTAGAGTATAGATATATATTCAAAAATTATCAAAATCGGACGTATTCTTACGTAAAATTTTTTATTGTCTGGGTTGGATTAGGTAATTCTCGGTTCTTCATTCGAATTCTCAAGAACAGCTCTTGAAATCGCTTTTTGCCAGATTTTAATCACAGGAGAATCAAATAATTCCATTCATGTACTCGAAAAAATAAAAAATGTATACTGTTGACACTTTTTCCATGTATTTTACAAACTGTCAGCCTAAAAGTACAGCCAGCGCCGACACTCGGCTACGGTCAATATTTCCGTCACTTTCAGTTTTGACTGTCACCTGCCTGGTATGCGGCAACGGAATCCGTATGCCTGAACAGCTGCATGACCGACAACAGCGCCACTGCAGTGTTGAGCGGGAATTTAAAAATAGAAACAAACCAAAAAGTGCGTAAATGAATATTAATTGTAATTACTTATCCATTGCCAGTTTCAGATGACTACATAATCGCAGAAAGTGCATCAACTTTGACATGACGAACTTTCACTTTACAATATTTCGGTCCGACGGGAAAAAATTTTCCTTTTTTTTAGGTTTCGTGTAAGGGCTGCGTCGCGTAGTTGTGAAATTGTCTTAGAATATACCCTGCTCTCTAATGAGATCAAGAAAAAACGCAAAAAATGCAGGAGACGGAAGGATATGGATCATCCTAAAATTGGTAACGCAGTATATAGACGTCTCCTATTGAGGACTCTGAGCTGACTACAGATGATTTAAATCATATTTTACGGGAAGAAAATATACTTTCAAGACAATTTAAAATACTCGAAGAAAATTGTAAATGAGCGAATTCGTTTGGCTGGAATGGCCAGGTTCGCAACACCAAATTAAAGGAAATCGATCAAAACGCGAAGCTCGTCGGCCCTGAAGTCGAACACAGAGGCGCTGATCGACCCGTCCCAGAAGCGACCGCGCCCAATCGTGGCTCGAGTTTCAAAGTTTTTGAACCTGCTATCAACCATCGTTAATTATACATACACCAAGCTACCAGTTTCTCGTCAATTTATAGTCTATACAGTAGCGTAACTACTGCACCGCAATACCCCGCATCGCAGGGGGTTTCCCTCTTCGAAGGGCCTTTGAGGCTGAGCAGCAATAACCTTTTTAGGAGAATCGACATTCTGTCACGTGACCAATTACATGGTTAATATTTGGTGGCTCCATGATTTGAAAGATGTAAATTTCGTGCTGCAATTTTGAGGTACAGTTCAAAATATACAGCTACCTCCTGATATAGTTATCAGCAAAAAAGTTAATGTTTGACCAACTCATTCAAGTTGCCAAAAACGACTTATTTTGAACGAAATAGTTCATTCCTCACCTAAATACACTGCTCCCGCGATAGCTGTCCCTTACAGAATTGTTCTTCTTGCCCTCAGTTTTAGCTGTCTCCCGCTAGTAAAGTATTCTGAGAGCGCACTGAGCCTTACTGCTTGCACTTCAGGAAATGCGGAAGTTGTCCGAAGGAAAAATGAAGAACGATAAACTTGCAATCAAATCGTTAAATTTTCAACAGAAAGAAATGATTGTCGTACAAAAAATTTAGCTATTAAATTTTGCGTCCATCGAACTTTTAGCATATTACAAAGATTTTCTACCATATAATTAAATTTTTCAGTTATGAATGATAAGTTTACAACCAAATCTGGAATATATACTTTCATTTGACGATGGAAAGAATTTTGATCTTTCGATAAACAAACTTCCAACCAAATGTTTAAATCTTCAGAAAGTTGAGGAATTGATGTTTCAACAGAAAAAAATTGATACTCTACTGATGAATAGTTTGATTTGCATCATCATAGTTGAATTTTCAACTAGATAGTTGAACTTCCCACAAAAATGATTCATCTGTCTACCAAAAACATGAGTTCCAAAAAGAAAAGTCAATTTTCAGCTTAATAGTTTGATTGTTTAGCACATTGTTGAATTTACAAGACAAAAAGACAAATTCACATTAAAGGAATTTTTACATTCTCAGCTGATAAATCAAATGTTCAATAAACCGTAGAATTGAACCAGTAATGACAAACTTACAACGGAAAAGTTGATATTCAATCAATAAGAATGAATTTGCAATCAAATAGTTAAATTTTTAACACATAAGTAATAAGTTCCCATTAGAGCATGTAATTTATAGTTCAATTTAGGGATTGAAATAAAAATGTCGACCTTATGAACAATAAACTTTTTACCAAACAATAGTTCAACTTTCAACCGAGTAGTTGAATTTTCAATCAAAAAGGAGAAATTTCAAGTTTACTTCATGATTTTTTTTACAAAAAAACCTAATTTTCTAGTAAATAGAATGATTTTTACACCAAAAAAGAGTAGTTTCTTGAGAAAAGAGGTACAGTATAAAAAAAAGTGGTTGAAAATTACCACATTAATCAGTGGACATGAAAATACCAGTGATTACTGTGGCAGTTTTACTAAAATATTTTAAAATTATACTGACACTTTAAAATCACATACAGACGGGAAAATTCTCGTAACCTCACTTTCAGTGGAGTTGAATTTAATGCTTTTCTTGCAAAATTTAACAATGTTTCAAATTGAATAGTATTATGTTAAATATTCGAAAATTCCATACTACAATTTTTTCCAGATGAGTAATTTTAATATGGGATTTCAAAATTGATATTTTTTAGAAAGAGTATAAATTCAAAATAATAGGAATTCAAATATGATGTAATTTCTGATTTGAACCCCATTTCAAATTTTTAATTGTAATGTAATGTAATCTAATTTATTCTCTTCCCTTGTATGACGTTATAAAATCTTGAAGTTTTTGAATTAGGTTTTTTTTGAAATGTTATAATTTAGAGGTTCATTTAGAGATATTCATATTTGACAGATACTAATTGAAACTCACTCAATTTCAAATTGGAAGTGTTTGAATGCGTGATCAATGTGTTATTTTTAGACTTTGAGCTAAAAATTCGGATATATTAAAAAACCTTCCCATCCGGGATTTGCAATCTCAAATTTTCAATTTGATTCATTTAAAATGTTCTGATTTGTACAATTTTTTCGTATCATTTCCTCAATTTTAATTGAAGGTGATATTCTCAAATTTTTAAACGCTTTGAGTTGAAAATTTTTTTCTTTTTGGGAATTGCTGATGAATGATGTCCACCCGTCAATCTATATTGTTTTATAGTCTAAGCAATAGAGAAATTGTTGTGCCAAAAACTTTTGCAGAATAACGACAACGCCATCAAAAGAAAGGTACTTTATACTTTATTCGAGTCATGTTCTTGATTCGCAAATAAAATTCCCAATGTTTTTATAAACAATTGCACTTTTTTAGTTGTTTTGTTTAAAACATAAAAGACAATCGAGTAATTTTCATAGCATCAATTGAAAAGTTATAGATAATTGAATCACAAATAAAATGAGAATTTTGATCTCCCTGATCGCATATATAGAGGCCTAGAAAATGAGGAAAAACCAGGAAATTTAAGGCTTATTTAGCAATTTACTATATTTGTTATTTTCCAATTTCTACGGCTCAGTTTTGATGAAGAAGTACCAGTCTCCGTGCTCTATAAGTGCAAAAAAGAATAGACACTGTAGGATGATAATTTTCTGCGTAATTGCGATTTCAATTATTTAATGCTTCTAATTGCAAAATGTTTGTATGGTGCACAGATGGTCCTATTTCGATTTTTGACACAGATTTGGAAATCATAACTGAAGCAGAACAAAATTCATATCTTGGTTTTCCAATAAAATGTTGCTGAATACGTCAGGTATGGAAATTTTTTCAACGCAATTATCAACATTTTACTGGAAAACCAATATGAACATTGTGTTCTGCTTCAGTTATGATTTTAAAATCCATTTTGAATACCGAAATTGGATCATCTGTGTACCATACAGACATTTTGCAATTGGCAGCATTAAATAATTGAAATGGCAATTACGCAAAGAATTATTATCCTGCAGTGTCTATTTTTTTCACACTTATCAAGCATATTGATTGCTACTTTCTCACCAAAACTGAGTCGTAGAAAAATGAGAAAGATATGAAATTGTTACATTTTTCCTACAAATATTGTAATATGGCACTTTAGTCACTGCAATTTTACATTGAACTTGTAGAATTAACACATTAATCACGGTGAAACGTTTGCAAACCGACTTGTAAATTTCAACTACTTTTTTTACAGTGTAAAATAAGGAATTCAAAGGAAAGGGAAAACAAAAAAAAATAAATGAGGAGAAAAGTGTGGAGTTCGAAATGTAAAATTGCTTCACCGTTACAGGGTTATCTCACAAAAGAAAAAAAGGGAAAGAAGTAATTCAGGTAAAAATTCTTGGATAATCTCGACATACAAAAGAAATCAAAATCAGCTAGAGGAAATAAAATATTATCAATGCTAATTTTTCTGTATCCCAAGATTACCTCAGGATTTTGATCTGAATCACTGTATAGTCTTCTTTTTTCCCTATGCTTTCCCAAAATCCGCAAATTTTGTAAGAATTTATAATCAGAAAATGTATCGAATATTATCAAAGTTTGCAACGTTCCGTAATATATGGACGGCCCGTTGTACGAGATTCGATTTAGTAATGTAATACTTGAAGAACTCTCTGCAATATCGTCAGAAAGTGAATAATTTTAATACCTTTCCAAACGCTTCTTTTCAATAAGAAGGTTCCAAAAGCAATTGACCTCGTGGGTAAAGGAGAAGACTGGCCCTAAGACTGAGTCTGGAAAGGAAAGCAGAAGTAGATGGGAGGACAACGAGATGGGAAGAGGTACACATCGCATCGGTTCGGTTGAGTTAGTTATTACTGAATCAATTACTTGGCTGTATTTATAGGGTGTTCTTTCTGCTTCTCAACGCTTACCATCTCCCACTCTTTTCTCTCCACATTGCTTTCTATTTTTTATTTTCTTCTTTTTCTTCTTCATTTTCTTTTCCTTCAACTGAGGGCCCTCGACTTGGCGCAGATTACATCGAGATACGACCAGAAATTCACGGCTCGACTGGGAATATACGGTATACTTACGCACGCTGGTACAACATGGTGACACTATCTGCTCGCCAGGACTTGGAGCTTCTCGTGAAAGCTTGATTTCCATCTCGATCCGTCTTTCGATAGCTACATACCTTGTGTCGAATTTGTCTTAGGACTCTAAACATGGATATGCATCTCTGGAAACTTGGATAGTTGAATACATTCAGAGATTATTGTAATTGAGGGACATCAAAAGTATAAATGATTATAGTACTCTCTTCAAACAGCTGTAGTTCATTGCAATAGTGCGATGAATGGTGGGCATAATGTGCAAGGAGTGATTGGATGAAAAATTCGTCGATCATTATCAATCATCAAGTTTGTCTTCAAGCTGTGACTACAGAAATCCACCTCGTTGAAAATTCCTATGAAGAGGCCTGCTCTACGAAAGAAGCTTTGAAGATTCTTGAAGGGGATTTGTTCTAAAAAAAACCTCACTACGAACCTTCCAATAATTATATGAAAAAGACTTTGTCAAGAATCTTGTTTTACCTGTTCCGATGGAACATTTAAAGGATCCTCTAAGATTATGTGGTGCCAGCTAAGTGATCTTTAAAGGACCCTAAACAGCAACATCTTAAATTTCTCGTACATCTTCCTTGAAAATTTCTTGTACAGACAAAGGAATTTTCGAACGCTCCTCTTCCAGATTCTGAAGGGTATCCTGTCCGTACTGTTTCTGATTAACTTGATTTATTGATAACCTAGAGAATCTCATGAAGGACGCAGCATCCACAAAGTAACCTTTGAAGTAGCTTATACTCTACACTTTGTTGAAGATCCTGTGCAGAACAAAGAATCTCTGAAAGCTCCTGCACATCTTCCTCGGGAAATATCCTTCACAGACGAAGGCATCTCCAATAGCTTCTCTTCTAGAATAAGTAGGGGATCCTGTCTCACTTGTACCTCATCCACCTTTTTTCAGTACCAACCTTCGAAGGACCCCACACCCAAAAATTTTTTAAGGATCCTGTGCTAACAAAAGAACTTTTGGTAGCTCCTGCGCATTTTCCTTCGGAAATTTCCGCTGCTGGTACAAGAGAAGAATCTCTAAAGGCTTTATGAGCAGTTTCTGTCATATACTGTACTGATGTAGTTAACTTTGAAGGCTCCTGAACGTGTTCCTTCAACAATGTCTCCTCCATAATCGTGTAACTACAAAGGAAGCTTGAAGGCTCATCCCCCAGATTTTGTCGAGAATCTTATTTCAAGTGTTCCGATAGAATATTTAAAGGATCCTGTAGAATGATCTAGTAAAAATAGAGCGATCTTTGAAGGGTTCTATCCCTCAGATGTTGTCCAGGATCCTGTACCAATAAAAGACATCTAACTCCCGCACATCTTCCTTTGGAAATTTCCTGTACAGTCGAAGGAATTTTCAAAGGCTCATCTTCTTCCAGATCCTATAGGGGATCCTGTTCGAACTGTTTCTGATGAACTCGTTTTATTAATAACCTAGAGGATCTAATGAAGAATACAGCATCTACAAAGTAACCTTCGAAGTAGCCTATACTCTACACTTTGTTGAGGATCTTGTGCCGAACAAAAAACCTCTGAAAGCTCCTGCACTTCTTCTCCTGAAAATTCCCTCTACAAAGGAAGGCATCTCTAATAGCTTCTCTTCTAAAATAAGAAGGGGATCCTGTCTCACTTGTTTCTGATCCCCTGTTCTTATTACCAACAAAGCAACCTTTGAGGGACCTCATACCCAACATTTCGTTAAGGATCCTGTACCAACAAAAGAACATTCTAAAGTTCCCGTACATCTTCCTTGAAAATTTCTTGTACAGACAAGGGAATTTCGGAAGCTCCTCTTCCAGATCCTGTAAGGCATCCTGTTCGTACTGTTTCTGAATAACTTGTTTAAATAATAACCTAGAGGATCTCATGAAGGATACAGCAGCTACAAAGTAACCTTTGAAGTACCCTATACCCTACACTTTATTGAGGATCTTGTGTCGAACAAAGAACCTCTAAAAGCTCCTGCACATCTTCTTCTGAAAATTCCCTCTACAGACGAAGGCATCTCTAATAGCTTCTCTTTTAGAATAACTAAGGGATCCTGTCTCACTTGTTCCTGATCCACCTTTTTCAGTACCAACAGAGTAGCCTTTGAGGGACCCCATACCCAACATTTCGTTGAGAATCCTGTACCGACAAAAGAACATCTAGAAGTTTCCGTACATCTTCCTTGAAAATTTCTTGTACAGACAAAGGTATTTTCGAAGGCCCCTCTTCCAAATTCTGAAGGGGATCATGTTTGTACTTTTTCTGATTGACTTTTTTAAATGATAACCCAGAGGATCTCATGAAGGATACAGCATCTACAAAGTAACTTCCGAAGGACCCTATACCCTACACTTCGTTGAGGATCTTGTATCGAACAAAGAACCTCTGAAAGTTCCAGCACATCTTCTTCTGGAAATTTCCTTTATAAACGAAGGCATCTTTAATAGTCTCTTCTTCCAGAGTAAGTAGGGGATCCTGTCCCACTTCTTCCTGATCCACCTTTTCTTTAGTACCAACCTTCGAAGGACCCCATACCCAACATTTTTTCAAGGATCCTGTACTAACAAAAGAACCTTTGGTAGCTCCTGCGCATTTTCTTTCGGGAATTTCCGGTTCTGATACAGAAATCTTTGAAGGCTCCCGTACCAGAATCTGTACCAGAAGAAGGATCTCTGATTGCTTTATAAGCAGATTCCATCATATATCCTGTATTGATAAAGGTAACTTTGAAGGCTACTGAACGTGTTCCATCTACAATTTCTCCTGCATAATCGTGTAGCTACAGAGGAAGCTTGCAGGCTCCTGTGCCGCATCATTCTAAAAACTCGGCTTCAACAGAAGGACCTATAAAAGCTTCTACACAGGTTCCTGCTATAATTTTCTGTTACAAAAAAAGAACATATGGAGGATGTACTGGATCTGTACCGGTAGGATGTATCTGTACCGGATCCTGCACTGCAAAGAAATCTCTGGTAGCACACCGAAAAAGTGGTCCTTAAAGCTCTCGTACGCAATTTTCTTTCACAATCTCCTCTTAAGACACCAGTTTTAGTAACAAAGGAACCTCCGAAGAACACTATATAAGATCTTGTTAAGGATCCTGTAACTGACTTTTCGAGAATCTAATTCGTTGTCGAGAAAAAATGATCGTGAACATGCACCAAAAGTACTTGGAATTCATTACCTGATTGTCCAAGATAACATGTGTACCATAATCTTAGCAGAAAAGTATAATGGCGGATTCAATGTGGCGGCCGAATTAAAAAAAAATGACTATTTTCTCTCTGTGCGTGTCTTTGCGTGTCTGAAAATATATATTTCTCTATATTTCCTAACTTCACATGCTACTCAATGTAAAGGTTTAATTTTATATATGGAAATAAATATGGCGGATCCAGCATGGCGAATCCAATATGGCGAGTCTCATATTGATAGATCATATTCCGTTGGAAAATACATTTTTATATATTCAGTGCCTTTCATGCTATTCAATGTGATTATTTTTCTTGATATGTGAAATTCAATATGGCGGATTCAATATGGCGTTTGACACACTAAAAATTGAATATGTATCATTCATACGAGCCCTTACGTCCCTAAAAGGGATATTTCCTTGCATTGGCTCAGTTTTCACAACATATTCAGGATAAAAATTTCATATGATGCGCAAAGTCAGAAACAGTAGATCAAAAATGGCGACCCTATGGATTCTTTATTTTATATGAAAGAAAAACTGTTTCCTTGCACCAGCCAGGCCTGGCGAGAGGGGAGGGGAAAGGGGAGATTCCTTCCGAGCCCGCAGTTTTGATCCTTCACAAAATTGTAATTTCACAATTGTTGAGGGGGGCCCGGTGGAGGGGGCCGTGCATGGTTACCCCGGGCCCGGATATTGTCTCTACGGCTCTGGCACCAGCTTTGATATCATGAGGTTGTTTTGTAATTAGATTTGTTAAATTTAATATCTAATTTTCGATATTTGCACAAAAATTAGAAAAAACGTGGAATCCGTAAAAAATTAATTTAAAATCCAGCGACACAGATATAATTTCCTAATCCCTCACTTTTCCAACTAATAAATGCTACGACTGTGATAATCTTTTCAAGTGTCATAATCCAAGTGACCAAGATTAGGCGGACTACGCTCTTCAATACACAGTAAAACAAAGTGTGAACCAAAACCGGACAGAATTTGTAATTTTTAGTCCGCCATATTGGATCCACCATTTCGAATTTTGAAAATCTGATTTCAGATTCGTAATCAGCAACCTGAAAAACCTACGTATACATCTATTCGAAGGAGTGTGAAATTTTGAGTCCGCCATATTGAATCCGCCGTTTCGAATTTTCAAAATCTGATTTCGGATTTGTAATCAGTGACCTAAGAAACCTACGAATACATCTGTTAATCCAAATTCGGCATAATTAGAAATTTTTAGCCTGTCATATTAAACCCGCCATTTTGAATTTTCAAGATGTGATTTCAGATTCGTAATGAACGACCTCAAAAACGTGGAATAGATCCCATAAAGGTTTTGGTACCAACGAAGGCGCCTTGACGGCTTCTTCAGACGTTTCCACCATAATTTGTTATACCAACAGCAAGACCTTAAGATTCTCCTTTAAATGTCCCTTTCACAATGCGTTGCACTTAATTCTGTAACAACAAAGGAAGTTTTCAGGCTCTCGTACCAGATCATGTGGGGGGTTTGTTATCAACAAGGAACTTATAAAGACTTATCCGTAGGTTCCTCCGATGATTTTCTGAAAAAATGAAGCAAATGAATGGAACATGTATGAGGCAAGAAGAGATCGAGTGAAAGGGAGAAGGATGGGAGGCATGTTATCAGGAGTAAGGAAGGATTTAACGGAAAAACATGGAATGGGGAAAGATAAGGAAACAAAGGATAGGATAATGATAAGAACAAATAAAGTGGGAAAAGTAAGGGTAGCGATAGTTTAGATTTATAGAAGGAGGGGAGAAGAGGAGGGGTGGGAAGTTATGATAAATCAGATGGAGAAAAAAGAGGAAGGGCTGACTTTGATTGGGGGGGACCTGAATGCGTGGACAAGGGATCATGGGAGAGAAGTATGGTATGAAGAGAAGAATTTTTTCATAAGGAACTCGAAGCATGGGTAAATAGATCGGGTGGAGAGGAGACTGCTCAACCTGATAGGTGAGACGGGATGGTTTATCGAAAATGGCAATTCAATAGGTGACGCGAGGATGGCGAAAGAACTTCTAGGGGTAAAGGGGATTGAGAAGGTGAGAGAAGAAATCAGACCAAAAAGAGGGGAAGAAGGGGTGAAAGAAGGATGGTGGGACGAAAAGTGTAAGGATGGTAAAGAGAGAATGAAGAAATGCATGAAAAAATGGAGGAGAGGAGAGATTGACAAGAGGGAGTAAAATAAAACAATACGAGAAAATAAGTAAATACTGAACGACAAAAAGCATGAAGAGAAGGAAAGATACGTTACAGAGGTAGAGGAAGCAGTGAAGGAAGGCAGAGAGTAGGAGGTGATAAATAGGGAAAGAGGAGAAAGAAAGTGCGTAGATAAAGAGATAAAAATGAAAGAATGGACAAAATACTTCAAAGGTTTGCTGGGGAGAAACGAGGAATAAGTGATAAAAAGAGAAGTAACAGACAGAGAAAGGCAATTGATAGGCTGAAAATGCATAAAGCAACAGGTGAGGATGACATGGAAAATGAAGCGCTGAAGTATGGTGGTGGAGAAGTGAGAAGAGGGATATGAAGAGTATGCAGTAGAGTATGGGGAGGTGCAAGATGGCCGGAGGAATGGTAGAGGAACATAGAGGAATCACACTCATGTCGGTGGGATATAGAATATATGCAAAAGTACTAAGGAGAAGGTTAGAAAGGCAGGTGGAAGAAAGGAAAGGATTCCACACAACCAGACGGGCTTTGGGAAAGGAATGGGGACAACGGATAATACGTACGTCCCAAACTACTCTGTATATATATATATATATGAATCTGGGGCGAAAGAGAGGGAAACTAGTGGGGCTCTTCATAGATTTCAAAGTGGCATTTGACTTAGGAAACAGAAACGTTAATGCACGAAAAAAACCCGAAAATTTAACCCTGACCGAATTTCACTCAATCTTGACTGCAAGAATATTCTCTCGTAAAGAAATCAAGCATCAGTCATACAAAAATCAATTTCCATTGCATGAGTTAGTGTAATAAGAGTCGATAATTCAATTTGCAATTCACGAATGCCTTCTGGTGATTGCCTTGCTCTGAGAGAATGTTGTATGCAGGACTTGAAATTGAATGATGATAGGGTCATTCAAAGACGAAAAACCTTGCAAGTCATTTACCACGTACTTGACTTTGACTGCAGTCTGAAATGCATGGGGTAAGGACAACGGGGTGATGTTGGCAAAACAATTACCACGCCCCTCTCACGCCTCGGGTAAGTAGGTAGCTCCTATTTACGAGTATTGCTTCGCCAGGCTCATTTCATTAAAGATGCATTGCCGGATGCCGAAGACCGGACCCAAAGTCACGCGACCGTAATGCCTGGCTCGTAAATACGAGAGGAAATTATTGCAGAGAGTACTTTACATGTTTAGAGGCCAAAATAGTTGTACGATAAGACATCATATTCAAAATTTTACGCTTCCCGCGTAACACTTTCCGTCAGATTGAACTGTTCTTTCTGAAAATTTATCTGAAATAAATAAATAAAACTATTTTTGTTTTACATACAAACACAAAGTTTCAGTGTCATATTGTATGCATGAAAATTTTCTCATCTTCTCTGACGCATTTATTATAAATATTTTGTAGTAATTTTCCGATATCAAATGTAGAAAATAGACATTTGCACTGTAACAATTTAAAGCATCATGTTTGAATGGCAATTCGTGAAATTCGCGGAAGTAATTGAACAAACTTCGTACAACATCAAAATTTTTGAATTAATCAAGCATCATGTGATGATCTTCGGCAAAGTTGTTGTGCATGATCCCACGAAGGTTTATGAGTAAGTACGATCAATTTTCGACAGATGGCGCCACACAGTGGACTGAAACGGCAAAAAAAGTGCCAAAACTTTTGCATATGGAGGATTTGAGGTAAAATCAACTCGCAATGCATGTTTTCCATGTATTTTTTAACGAGGAACTCAAATCCGTTTCTCCCTTGCTATGCCATCTTTACGTTTTCTTAAGTAAAAACACGCGTTTTAAACGAAGTTTAACCGAAAAAATACGTTTTTCGTCAACCAAATTTTTTTGCTAAATATATATGAATGTTTAATACAAGTTTTTTACGTATTTTTCAACAGGAAATCCGAATTTGTTGTCTAGAGTACGATATTTATCAATTTTCTCGGTGGAAATCGTGATTTTGGATGAAAATCCACGAAAATCGCACTCCTAGCAAGCAAACAGTAATTCATTTCCTTTGCTCGATCATGTGACACACAATTGTTATGTATTTTTCAACGAGGAATCCGAACCCGTTGTAGATTGAAGCTTTGTACATACATACGTAAATGATTAAACTCTAACATATATTCCCTTAGACGAGGATATTAACATCACATTCAGAAATATTAACATAAAATTATAAATACTGCATTTAACTGTTGTATAGTAATTTTATAAAGAAATAATATTTTCCTGTTCAACTTCTTCTTGATCACCGTTCATGAGTACAAGGTTTTTCATCGGAATTAAGGAAAAGTGTTTGGTACATATTCCTATTAGTTTCTTCTCTGCCAAAAAGTACGAACGAAAACTCAATCAAATTTTAATCAAGAACTAATGTGGTATAATGAGAATAGATTTTTCTTTATGATAATATATATTGTTGAGATCTTTATTGTTATTTTCATTGAAATAAAGGCTTTTTTGAAGATTATTAGTTATCTTGTTGTAAGCATTTTTTTAAAGAATGATTTCAATTTTAAATATCTCTTGTGCTTCTTCCGAAAAACATCCAATCGGTAAATAAGTCTATCCATAATTCTCCATCCATGTAATAATGTGACGTGTAAAGAGAGAGGCATAAAGTAGAAGTTGTACGAGTATGCGGACATTTTTGCTGTCTCTTCGCCATAGATCCTAAATTCTTCCGTATTAATTGGCTGACCAGAAGAAATGCCCGCAAGAATAACATCAAACCTTGGGAGCAAGTCTTTATTAAATCCCAAAACACTTAGTATAAGATTGAATCGCATTAAAATATTTATAATAAACAAGTTGCCAATTCAGATTATCAGTTATTCCAAAAACAATGTCATAACTGTTGAAGAATCATCTAGCGGTGTTACCATCATTTGTGCTACCTGAACCTTGCGAAACCGCATCAACTAAAAAACCCAAATGGTCTCGAAGATCACATTATATCTCTATAGCCATCCAAAAAAATTACTCTCAGAGAGGTGTGTTTGAATCTTATATTTATATTATATATTTATATAATATATTTATATTGTAATATTTTAACAATCCTATATTATGCTACACGAAATAAA
>WSXT02001139.1:0-46902 GCA_011762715.2 Neuroterus valhalla
TCGCAAAGCCCCACTCGGAGGGGGGAAAAGGAGAGGGGGGGGCGGGGGGGGGGGGGGGGGGGGGGGGGGTTACGGCGGCTTGGCACCTCCCAAAAGCCCAGACTCGAGTTTTTAATGTAAGACAAAGTTTATATATAATGCTGGAAAGCGAATTTCATACTCGAATACGGTTATAGAGGAGGCATCTATTCTCAGGGTCTACTTGTCAAATCTGGCGCTCATTTCATATTATGTAGTTACGTACAGATGCTCTGGTAACGTATATCAATGTAACAATGTATTCCCAGCACTGGCGCTGTCACCCTTGCGTTGCATCCACGGTCGTATATACTGGTCCCGAAACTCCCGCTGGAGGGGGAAGCTTGGAAAGACACGGTTACGGTGGGTGAGCTTGTTCTCTCTATCGCCACCGCGGGCGTGGGCGCTCGAGTAAAGTGGTGAGGTGAATTAGCTGTTCACTGTATGTTCTCTAACCTCTAAGTCGTGCCGGTACCACAACACAATACATATTTAAACGCTTTTGAAGTTCCCGCGTGCATCACGGACACGCGCATGCGCGCAACTCTCCCACCACGCCGTCTTGCGGCAAATCATTGAATCTGCGGGGGTTTCGCAAGCCTTGTTTACCCCCACTACGGGAGTTTCGGGACCTGTATATACGACCATGGTCGTATCCACATGCGGCAAGAGATCTTGACTGACGATGTAGATTCGCAACCATTTAATTCTGGCAGCCAATCAGGGTCTCGAATTCTCTCATGCATGTATGAGGCATCTTTTATTTGTGTTTTGCGATTGTTCTGCTTGATATAACAAAGTTCTTAAAACCTAAAATATTCTGAAATCAAAGTATCACAGACAATATCAACAATGGAAAATATTTGATTTCTGCATTCTGGCAATTTTGAGGCGACTTTGGTTTTTTGATGATACATTTCTTGAAGTTTCTTCATCCTTGTGGTCGCACAGTGGTTCCAAATGCACAGTGATTCTAATTAAATATTTGCTGAAATGCTAACAAAATAAATAGTAGGACTTCTAGAAAGAGATAGACTCATGTTTTACACTTCGGAAAAAGTGAATAGTATTAAAAAGGGGGGATGTGATCCTTCATATGCACTCTGACAGAATGCTGGGAGAATACTTATTCATGAAACCTTCTAAGATGATTTTCCCAAAAAGGAAGGAGTGGGATGATGAACAGATGAAGAATAATTTATTTACAGTAGAAGGATTCGTCGGGTTCTAAAGACTACTTGGATCTGGAGCTGAAATATTCAGAATGATACAAAGTGCTGAGATAATAATTCCATTGGGAAAAGTCTTGGTGGTATTTTGAGCTAATATTTGGGTTATCAAGGTCTTTGTATAGGGGGTTCGTAAACTTCACTCTGTTGATCACCGCATTTACAAATGTTTTGACAGACAAGCTGCTCTAAAGGAGTAGCAAAAACTTCTCGAAGTTTCAGGAATGAACTGAGTCTACCTGATCTAGGTTTCGGGATGCGAGAAAATTAAGGGGAACAAAAGAGCTGATATGATCGCAAAAAGTGGGAGAACAATTGCCGTGAACGGACCTTAACCATACTGCGGTGCCTCGCGTGCATCAGCTAAGCATACCATTGAAAAGTGGCTCTTTATTCTTGTAAGTAGTCTCTCTTTTCTAGTTAAAGGGCAGCTTCCAGTCCATGTGTTTTCTTTACATGCAATCGAACTTTGAAAAAAAAACAAAAAAAAAAAAAAAAATTAGCGCCTCGAACGGAACTGGACATCATCTTATTAGACTTATGTTCTTCTCTTCAACCAGTTAAGCACAATATTTAAAACTGTCTGCTGGCAGACAAAGGACAATTTATCGCAACGGAAAATTCGTTTCATTTTTTGCCTTGTCCCGTCGTTGAAAGTTGAACTATTTTTTAAAAATACATTTCTTTGGCGGAAGATTGATATAATTTCTTCCACTGCAAATTTGACCATTATGTTGCAAATCTGTTTCACCTTTGGCTTGCAGTCAATTTTTTCATGCAAATTCAACTATTCCGCATTTGGCTGTGCATTATTCTTTTTAAAATGAATAATGAATAGTTTGGTTGGAAATTAATGTACATTGTGGCTGGTTCAACTTTTGAACGAACTTCCCGCAACTTTTTTGACGGAAAATTTATCTTTTTGGTCAAAAAATCATTTTATCCGTTTTAAATTTGTTTATCTGGTTCAGTAATGAACTCTTTTGTTGAAAATTTCTTGTTCCCCTGCTGAAGATTCATCATCCTAGTGAAATCTCTTCGGTTAAACCTCTTTGATTAGAAATTCATCTATGTTGATAATTAACTTGTCCTCCAAGGTTGAATTCAAATGGAATATTAGTTGGCATCATTTTTTATACTTTCTTCCTATTATGGGCTTAAGAGTCTTAGAATAATCCCTTCTCTATTTCTTTAGACACACCTCAACAATAACCCAGAGAATATTGAACGCTCCTGTTAGAAATGAGATTTTTCCTTGACAAATGAACTATTTGGATGAAAATTGATTTTTTGCTCTTAAAGATCAATAAATTTAATAAACAATCTATTTTTTTGTAAGGAAATCATAATTGAAATTCGCCTTTTTTGTTAGAACATTGATCTTTTTGATAAACTATTGTGTTAAGGACTTATATTTTCTGGTTGAAAATTATTTTTCTTCTTTTTTATATTGATCGATTCTATTGAGGATTCAACTATTTCGTTAAAAATTAGTATTTCCTTGTTGAATCCAACTAATAAATTCTTCTTTTCTTCTGTTAAGAAGTAAGTTTTTAAGTAATCTGAGTATTCTATTATTGATCCTAAAAAGTTTTTTTGCTTGGAAATTCGTCTTTGTAGGTCAAAATTTCGAGCAATTTGTTGTAAAATTACTTCTCTTCATGAGAAAGCTATCTACATACTGTTTCACTGCACAGCGATTGCGGGTAAGCGTCTAGCACTCACGGGAATTACCTACATTAGTGAGTCAGACAAATTGGCCAACAGCGTGACTGAGGTCCTCGCCTTATGGAGATGGCTCTGGTGTCACACTTAGGCCTACATGGGGACGCGACTGGATAAGCCAATCGTCGGGTGCCCTCAGGATCCTAACCCAAGTATTGAAAAATAAACTTCTCTATAGGAAGTTCAATTATTTTGTTCTTAGTTGAAAATAAACTTTTCCGTTGAAAATTCGTCTTTTGAGGTTGAAAATTTATGAATTTTATTGAGAACTCATATACTTGATATAAAACTCGATATTTCGGTTTGAATTTGAGCAGTTTGGTCAAAAAGACATATATTTTGTTGAAAATGTATCTTTTTGGTTGAGAATTCAACTATTTTAAAATAATCTAACTGCGTAAATTTGAAAGGTTCAAATTTACTTTTTTTTTGAAAGTCGAATCTTTAAACTGAAAATTTGAGGATCCATATTGGATGCGAAGTTTAGTCGAATTTTTTACTCGAAAGTTTGAATGTTTGGTTGGAAATATATCTTTCGTGATTAGAAAGTACCTTTTTGTTGGGAATTTATTTATTCAGTTTGGCATTTGACTATTATTATGTTAAGAACTATTTTGCGTACTGCGTAGCGGGAACAGTGTACGGTACATTTGGACGATAAAAGTTTCACTTCAATAAAGAATATAATGGAAAAAAAGAATTATAACCTAATTTATTAATTCAATACAATCATTTAGTATATTTTCAAAAAATTTAATTTTTTTTAGCTTATTTCAGTGAGACTTTCAGACAAGCAGTTCCAGAGAAAGTGAAAGCAGAGTTATTTCTATGGTTGCTGCTCGAACTAGTTTTCAGTGGGAGGATTATTTCCGTTCAAAAAATTCTACAGCCCACAATTTGAATACGATTTCAATTTTTCGTTTTTAAAAAAAAATGCAATCAATTTCCGAAAAGACTGTAGTTTGCGATTTTGTAATTTTTTTAGTTCTAATATTATATTTGAACTCAAAATTGGAAAAAATGATATTTTATACCAAATAATTCTTCTTACTTCAACAATGACTTATCTGCATTGTCAATTATTTCAAATCAATCCACAGAAACGCATGTCACAACAATAATTTTTCATCAACTTGCAATAAACAAATGTAGTGAGCTTATTTACGAAAACCTTGATATTCACGTTTAAAGAAGATTTATTGTCAACAAAACTGCTTCAAATTGTTGTAAATGTGATTCTTGCGACAAAAATCTTCGTAAAGTTAACAATAATCAATATTATGAACCGTTTTGGCGAAAAATTATTTGAATTAATGAATGTGAAATTTTGGCACAAAGTTGACAATAATTATTTTTATATGCGATTTAAATAAATTTATTCTAATGTAAATATTGACATTCTTATAAACAAATTCAATAATCAAATGCCAAAGTTTGCCTTTCAAAGGATAAGATTAATTTTCTAATCAATTTAAAAAAAAACAATATTCCACCAAATTGTGAAATTTTAACCAAAATCTTCGAATTATCAACCCAAAAAGACAAATTTTCAACAGAACAGTTTAATTTTTAACCATCAAGACCAATTTTGAGCCATATAGTATGGGTTTTCATTAGAATTGTCAAACCTTCAACAGGATAATCGCATCACTAACCAAAGAATAAGATCCTTAACAAAAATAGATAAATTTTCACTCACTTGAGTCATCAGTCAACAAAATAAATTTCAAACAAAGAAGTTTCCCCTTCAACCAAGAAGTTGAATTTTAAACCGAAAAGCTGAAAATATAGTCTAGAAATCCATACTTTACAAGGAGAGACGAATCGTCAATCATAAAATTGATTTTCTCCTAGAAGACAAATTTTTCAAAAAATACATGGATTTTCAACAAGACATTTCAATTTTTAACTTAAGAGATCAGATCTCAACCAATAAAATTTATTTTCAACAAATTATCTCAACTTCCAAAGATGACCAGAAAAAAGTTGTAGGTCTGGTTCAAAAACAGTTATATTTAACAAAAAGAGACGAATCATCAAAAAAATTTCAACTCGAATTCGATAAGATTTTTTCTAACTAATCAGTTCAATATTTAACCAAAAAGGTTGATAAGGAAAAAATGTTACCAAGAGAGATTGGATTCCAAACTGGAAAGACAAAAATAAAAGTTGAATTTCCCACTAAGAATGATTTTCTAGTGAAGAGGGAAATTAATTGAAAATGTTGAATTTTCAAGCAAAAAAGAATTATTTACTACAATACAGTTCGAGTTTCAGAAAAAAAATGATTTTCAAGACAAAAGATGAATTTCTAAATTAAGAAGACGAACTTTCGATGAAAAATGCAGATTTTCAACTGAATAGTTGAATTATCAACTGGGAAAGATGTACTTTCAATAAAAAAGGTAATAGTTGAATATTCAGTTGATGAAATTAATTTTTGGCCAAGAAAAAAACGAATTTCCAAAAAAAATAGTTCAATTTTATCCTAAGGTATAACTTTTGAAATAAAATTATGTATCTTCAAGAAACTAATTAAATCCATAACTAAAATAGATTAATTTTCAATCAAGCAGTTTTAGTTTTTATCAACGGTGATGAAATTCTACCAAAGAAGAATAATTTGAAACCAAAAAGATGAATTTTCAGTCTAGAAGTTAATATCCTATATTAGAAGAGACAAATTTCAATAGAAAAGATTAATTGCCTTCCAGGAGGAACGAATTTTTTACAAAATACATGGATCCTCAACAAAATTATATGAATTTTCAAACGAGAAGAATAATCAGATTTCAACCAATCCAATGAATCTTCAACAAATTGTTTTAATCTTCAACCAAATAGTGACATCCTCCGACGAGAATGATTTTAATTTCAAATAAATAATAGTGAAGTTCGGCAATGAGGGACGAAATTTCATCAAAATAGTTGAATTTCAAACCAAATACGAATAATTTTCAACTAATCAGTTGAATGTTTAACCGCAAAGTTTTTTTAAAGGAATCTTTACCAAGAGGGATCAGATTTTGAAACGAAAATACTAAATTTCGAGAAACAAAATGAATTTTCTACCACGAATAATTTTTCAGTAGAAAACAAAAATTATTGACAGTGTTGAATTTTTTTGCGAAAAAGACTCATTATCTACAAAATAGTTAAGTTTTTGTATACAAAAGGAATATTCACTGATAAATTACTTTTTAACGCACAAAAAACAAACTTTCTCAAAAAATAGTTCAATTTCCATCCAAAGAAATCTATTTTGGACTTAAATTGTGTATGTTTAACAAAAGAGTTGAATTCATGATTGGAATCGATTATTTTCCAAATAAAAAGTTCAATTCTTCATCAGCGATGCTAAAATTTTTACCAAAGGACATGAAATTTCAAACCAAAAAGCCGAATTTTTAAGAAAACTCATGCATTTTCTGCAAACAACGTTAAATATTAGAGGAAATAGTTCCATTTTTAGTTGACAATATCAATTTTCAACCCAAAAAAACGAATTTTCCAAAAAAAGTTCAAATTCTATCCCAAAGAATAATTTTACAACTGGAGATGATAAATCTTTTATCAAAAATGACAAATTTTTAACAAAATACTTGAGTTCCTAACCAAGAAAGGGTATTTTCAACAATACACAGATATTTTAAAACATATAGTTGAATTTTTGATTTAAAAAAATGATAGTTTTATCAACAATGGAATAGTTAAGTTTCCAGATGACAAAATTGATTTGTAACGCAGAAATAACGGAATTTCAAAAATATATTCTAATGATCAATCAAAGCAATAATTTTTCAACTATAATTATGTTTTTTTTTCAAAGTTGGAACCCGAAGTGAAATAGATTAATTTTAAACCAAGCAGTTCTTCTACCCATAAACGATGATACGAATATCCACCAAAAAATCGAATTTTCAATAAAGTAAATGGATTTTCTACGAAAAAGACGAATTTTCCACAAAACTTAAAGATTTAAAACCGATTAATTGAATTTTCAACTAAAAAAGATGAAGTAAAAACCAAAATGGAATAGTTGCATATTCAGTTGACAAAATTAATTTTTAACACAAAAAAAAAACTTTCCAGAAAAATAGTTCCATTTCCATCCACAGGAATAAATTTTCAACTAAAATAATGTTCATTTAAACAAATAACTGAATCCATAACTTAAATAGATTATTTTTCAACCAAGCAGTTCAACTATTCTTTATCAGCGAATATAAAATTTCTACCATAAGACATGAAATTCTAATCAAACAGATGAATGCGTTTCCCACAAAAAAAGACTTTTATAGAAGAAATTCATAGATTTTTAACCCAACAGTTGAAATTTTAAGCGAAAAAGATGAAAATTTAATTACAGACTGAATAGTTCAATTTTAAGTTGACAATAACAATTTTCAACCCAAAAAAATTCATTTTCGATAAATTCTTCTACCAAGAGGGATGACATTTCAAACAAAGAAGAGGAATTATTTTCAACAAAATACATGGGTTTCCAATGGGTTTACATCTTTCCATAGAAAGATTTTCAACCATATAGTGGAACTTTTAACTAAAAAAGATAAAATTTTTATCAAAAATGGAACAGTTAAATTTCCAGCTGACAAACCTGATTTGTAACTCGGAAATAACGATTTTTCAAAAGAATGATTCATTGTGTAAACAGAAGAATAAATTCTCAACTCTAATCATGTGTCTTTGAAAAAAAAAATTATCCACAACTAAAATAGATTTATTTTCAACGAAGCAGTTCTAACTCTTCCAACGATGATAAAAATTTTCAACATAAGAGATGAATTTTCATACAAAAAAGACGAATTTTCAACAAAATGCATGGATTTCGAAATCAAGAAGATAAATTTTCAACAAAATACACAAATTTTCAACCGTTTATTTGAATTTCCAAATATCAATGATGAAATTTCATTTGAGAATGTAATAATTAGATTTTCAATTGACAAAATTAATTCTTGAGCCAGGAAAAACGAATACTCCGGAAATTAGTTCAATTTTTATCCAATGTGGTAAATTTTTAACTGAAGTTTTTTATCTTCAACAAAATAGTCACATCCATACCTAAAATAGATTAAATTTTGACCAATCGGTTCGTTTGTGTAAGCAAAGATGATAAAGTTTTTACCAAAAAGACGAATTTTCAACAAAATACATCAATTTTCTACAAACAAAGGCCAAATTTTCAACGGAATACATAGATTTTTAAACAAATTGTTGAATTTTGACAGAAAAAAATTGTCATTCAAAATTGAATAGGTTATCCGTCAGTTGACAATATTAATTGTTACAAAAAAAAAAAAAAAAAAAAAAATAGTCCAATTTTATATAAAGAAATGCAAATGTATTTCCAATAAAATAGTTTAATTTATAACTAGAATAGAATAATTTCTGACAAAGTTGTTCGAATTTTCACAAATGACGATAAAATTTACATCAAAATGGATTATTAAGAAAAGAGACGAATTTTTCAAAAGGTTTGAATTTCCGGCTCAAAAGAGAGTATTTTCAAGAAAACAGTTAAATTTTCAACTGAATAGCATGAATTTCCGACAAAGCTGTTGAATTTTTGTAGCCTGCGAGAAATAACCAGTGATAATTTCTAGATCAGAGAATAATAGTTCAAATAAACATTAAAGTTCATTTTCAGTACTTTCCAAATATTATCACAACGTGATTCTTTGATGACACTTAAAACTAAATTTATATGAGCAATGATGATATAATATTAATACATAACAATTCAATGATAATGAACGATGAAATAATAGAACAAAAAATGAATGAACAATAAGATTATCCAAAATGAGAATAGATACGAAAATAATCAGATAAAATGTTAATTCTGATAAATACCTTTTTTTTGCTGCGAATGTTGAAAGCACCATAAACAATTGGATTCATGCAGGAATTTGTGCAGGCGAAAAGAAAGAGCGCCCTTTGCACTTTTTGGTCAACTTGAACAGCAGAACTTCTATCTACCCAGTACCTAAACAATTTTTTCTTTTCACTTAATTTGATTAATTAACAATATTTCTATTCAATAAAAATTTCCTACTCATGAATAATATTGTCTAATATAATGAAAATCATTCTCTTTATTAAAAATAATTTTTCTCAACATTTACCATAGGCTCATGACGTAATATGGAGTCCAGCAAACAAAAAATACGAGGACAATAATTATCGTCATTTTGAGGGTGCGGATTCTTGCTTTTCCCAAAAATCCCAAAGAGGATCGACGAATTCTATCTAAAATGAAAATCTTGAGTCATTAAATTTGAGTTATTTGCATTATCAAATTAAATTCTCTGCCATTTTTCCATTATGTCATTTCAATTTCCTGACTAACTCTTGTCCTTATTTTCCTCTCTCTCCATTTAGTACTTTTCATAACTCTTCCTTTGTGCTAGTCTTTTCTGCCTCACCCTTCAACCTTTTTTCTTTCTTTTTTCCTTCTTTCTTATGTTTTTTCTGCACTGCTTTTTCTATTCCTCCATTCTCTTGAATCCTTTCTCCCTTTCTCCCTCCTTACATTCCTCATCCTAGTTACTTTTATTCATTCTTCGCTGATTTCTCTTTGAACTCTATTCTCTAATATTCTTTTCACTCCTTTCATTTTCCCATGTTCCCTTTTACCCCATCGTCTAAAATAACATACTCTCTTACGGTTCCTTTCCTACCATTGTATAAGTGGACTCTCCTCTCTTATCTTCCTCTATATTCTCGTCTAAGATGAACCATCCTGACTCACCCCTTCTTCGTTCCCCTTCATTAACTCCCTTCACTCATACGTTTTCCCCTCCATATCTCTATTTACGCATACCTCGAATATCTGTCCCCTTTCCTTTTCTATCCTTCACTTTTCTACCCATTTTTCTCTGGGTTCTTTAAACCCATTTCTATATTTATCCTCGCCTATCTAATCCCTAATTATACCCATCACCATTCCTTCCCTTGATCTTCCCTCTTTGTTCTTTCTTTCTGCCTCTTATACCTTTCATTTGTATCTTCTCGGAAGCTTTTTCTTCACTTTCTCATACCTCCTATCATCTAGCCGCGTCCCCATTCATTCTTCCCTTCTTCCATTTCTCATCACTTTAACCCCATAATCGCTTATTTTTCTCTTATATGTATATTCTCCTCCTACTCCCCTATACTCTTACATTCTATTAAGCTCCCCCTGCCCACTTCCTAATTCCACCATATGCCTATTATCTGTATCCTTCAATCCTTAACCTATCTACTTTCTTCCTTCCCTTCTTCATCTGCTGCTATGTTCCTCAATTTGATATGAATCTGCCTCAACTTCGACTACAATCACACACAACTGATAGTACGCGCAAATGTACACTTTATAGGGGGATGGGATGAGGAATATCAGGAGAGAGAAAAAGAAAGTGAGAAAGGAATAACGAGAATACATAACGAGAGTACGGGAAAATACAGAAGAAAAAGGAAAGAGTATAATGAGTTATGTGATAGCAATAAGAAGGTAGAGAATAATAGGTAGTAAGCAGAGAAGGGAAAAAAGGAGAGATAGTTAATCGGGCGATTGACTATCCGCTCCCAAACTTTTACATGCCGTAGCTAATGACTGCGATAAATTACCTGAGTGACCGGAGCCTACGTCCCTTCCACTGCACGAGTGACACACCTGCCTCCTTTTCTACTGCTCTCCCTCAAGCAATGTCTTGCCCTACCCTCCCTCACCCTGTACATCATCAACAAGTTTACTCATTCGGCATATTTATGCTTAACTGATAAATTTTCAACTAAAAAGATAATATATTTAACTGGATCACTTCTATTTCCAACCATTAAGGTAAATTTTCAAACAAGAAGATTGTTTTCCAAACAGAAAGGATCATTTTCTGAAAAAAAAGTAATGTTTTAACAAAATAGTCGAATTTCAAAGTAAAAAAATAATTATTCTCAACCAAAAATGGAACAGTAACATTTTTAGTTTAAAAAACCAATTTTGAACCAAGCATTAGTGTTTAAAAAAAAAAAAAAGAATCTTTAACTGAAGGAGTAGAATTTTCAAACAGATAAATTAAGTTTTGCTGAAAAAGATAAATTGGCAACAAAAATTTGAATACTCATATTTGAAATTGAAAAAAATGGATGTTTAACTAAAAAGATAGAATTTTAAACTGAAACTATGGAATTTTCGATCGGGATGAGTTTAATTTTCAGTGAAAAAAAATTACTTGAAACAGAAAAAAATAAGTTTCAACAAACAAAAAAATAACTTACAAATAAACTATTACAATTTTGACACAAAATGATGAAGAATTAAATGAAATTATATAAATGCTTAACTGAAGTAGTTGAATTTTGAAACAAAAAATACGATTTTTCAACGAATTGGTTGAAATTTGAATTTCCAACGAAATAATTGAATTTTGAATTCAAAAGGACAAATTTTCACCGAATTGTCGAATTTTGAAATAGAGAAGATCAATTTTCCGCCAAAAATGAAACACTCCAATTTTTAATTTAAGTAATTGATTTTCGACCAAACTGATGAATTATGAGGTATAATAATGAATCTTCAAATTAATAGATGTATTTTAAGCAAAAATAGCATTTTTAACAATGAATATTAATTTTTTAAAAAAAGGAAAATTTTTCATGAAATGATTACAATTTCAACCACAGGTAAATTTTGAACCAAAATAATTGTTACATTTTCAAACAAAAATGTAAGTCTTCAACTGTAGAAATTGAACTTCAAGCCAGAACAACGAATTTTCAACTGAAGAAATCAATCTTTAAGCGGAATTATTGCATTTTTAACCAAAAATTCATTCCTAACCAAAAAATGTACTTTTCCAACAAAATATTCAAATTTTGAACTATAAAAAAATCATTTCTACCACAAAAGTGGAATATTAACGTTTTTAGCTTCGAAAGATAATTGTTGAACGAACATAAGTCTTTTCAATTAGATGAATTTTCGAATAAAACAAAAAATATTCAACTTGAATGGTTAACCGTAATAGAAATTTATTAAACGAGAGAATTCACTTTCGATCAAAAAGATAATTTTCTTCAAAGACATCGATTTTTGAACAAAATACGTGAATTTTTAACTTGAAAAGATCAATTTCCGACTGAACATGAAACAATTGAATTTTCAGGCGAAATGATGAATCTTTACCTGTAATGAATGTATTTTATGTAAAACAGATGGATTTTCTACCATAAAAAAAAATTTTCTACAAAAATGGTGAATTTACCGCAAAGTACAGGAATTAACAAAGAAACAGTTTTATTTCGAAATTCAAAAATCAGTGTTCAACTAAATACTTGAATTTTTGCAACGAAAAGATGAATTGATTTTTAAAGAAGCAGTTACATTTCGAACCAGAGGTGAATTGCAAAGGTAAATTTTAGGTATTTTATCATTTAATTCAAGAATTATGAATTCGTAGTGAAGAATTTAAATAAGTTTCCTATTATGATTCAGAAATTAAGAGGGGATTAAGGGGATTAAAGATCAATTTAATTCATCTTCAGATAAAAATAAATGATTCCGCAGAAAAAAAATGCTCTCTTCATGAAAAATATCAAATGAGTGAAATTTTCAAAATAATTGTAAATTGGATCTATAAGAGAGGAATTTCAAAAAATCTTTCATTCAATTCAAATTCGTCATAATTTTGAGGTACCCTCTTCTTAATTTTGAATGAAGAAAGTATTCCAAGCAGTCTCTAGAGTAGAAAAGTATTCCGAGGAAGAAATATTTCTGAATCATAAACGGAAACTTGTATAAATTTTTCATTACGAATTCATGATTTTTAAATTAAATAATAAAATACCTAAAATTGAACTTTGAAATTTACCTCTGGTTCGAAATGTAACTGCTTCTGTAAAAATCAGTTCTTCTTTTTGTTGCAAAAATTCAAGTATTTAGTTGAACATTGATTTTTGAATTTCGAAATAAAACTGTTTCTTTGTCGATTCCTGTACTTTGCGGTAAATTCACCACTTTTGTATAAAATTATTCTTTATGGTAAAAAATCCATCTGTTTCACATAAAATAAATTCATTGCAGGTAAAGATTCATCATTTCACCTGCAAATTCAATTGTTTCATGTTCAGTCGAAAATTCATCTTTTCTAGTTGAAAATTCACATATTTCGTTCAAAAATCGATATTTTTGGAGAAAATTATCCTGTACATCGAAAGTGAATTCTCTTGTTTAAAAAATTTTTGTTACGGTTAACCATTCAAGTTGAATATTTTTTGTTTTATTCGGAAATTCATCTAGTTGAATACACTTATGTTCGTTCAACAATCATCTTTCGAAGCGAAAAACGTTAATATTCCACTTTTAAGGTAGAAATGATTATTTTTATGATTTAAAATTTGAACATTTTATTGAAGAAGTACATTTTTTGGTTGGAAATTAATTTTTGGTTAAAAATGCAATAATTCTGCTTGAAGATTATTCTTTTCAGTCGGAAATTAGTTTTTCTGGCTTGAAGTTCAATTGATACAGTTAAACATTTACATTTTTGTTTGAAAATGTAACAATCGGTTTTATGAAAATCAAATTTTTTTGTCAAAGTTGCATTATTTTGATTCAAGATTTACCTCTGGTTGAAACTGTAATCATTTCATGAAAAAATTTTCTTTTCTTAAAAAATTGATATTTATCGTTAAATATGCTCTTTTTGCCTGGAATACATCTATTAATTTGAAGATTCATCATTATACCTCAAAATTCACCATTTCAGTTAAAAATTAGTCTTTCTGTTTTAAAATTCAACTACTTCAGTTAAACATTTATATAATTTCATTTACTTCTTCATCATTTTGTGTAAAAATTGTAATAATTTATTTGGAAGTTATTTTTTAGTTTGTTGAAACTTATTTTTTTCTGTTATAAGTAATTTTTTTTCACTGAAAATACAACTTATCCCAACTGAAAATTCCATAGCTTTAGTTATAATTCTATCTGTTTAGTTATACATCCATTTTTTTCAATTTCAAATATGAGTATTCAAATTTTTGTTGCCAATTTATCTTTTTCGGTAAAACCTAATTTATCTGTTTGAAGATTCTACTCCTTCAGTTAAAGATTCTTTTTTTTTTTTAGAAAACACTAATGCTTGGTTTTAAATTGGGTTTTCAAACTAAAAATGTTACTGTTCCATTTTTGGTTGAGAATAATGATTTTTTTACTTTGAAATTCGACTATTTTGTTAGAAGATTACTTTTTTTCTTAGAAAATGATTCTTTCTGTTTGGAAAACAATCTTCTTGTTTGAAAATTTACCTTCATGGTTGAAAATTGAAGTGATCCAGTTGAATATATTATCTTTTTAGTTGAAAATTTATCAGTTAGGCATAAATATGCCGAATGAGTAAACTTAATGATGATGTACAGGGTGAGGGAGGGTAGGGCAAGACATTGCTTGAGGGAGAGCAGTAGAAAAGGAGGCAGGTGTGTCACTCGTGCAGTGGAAGGGACGTAGGCTCCGGTCACTCAGGTAATTTATCGCAGTCATTAGCTACGGCCTGGAAAGGTTAGGAGCGAAAAGTATGCTGCCTAGTTATTCAGTAGACTGAAGTATTAGAATTGGGAAAAAATTTTACGGCATTGTTAGTAGGAGTGTAAAGGAAATAATGAGGGGAGAGAAAGGGATAAAGAAAAAGGACGAATATGAGGATATTACTAGGGGAGAAATAGCGCGAGCTTTTGAGAAAGGAGAAGGCAGCAGGTATAGATGAAATTTCGAATGAAGTTAGGAAATTTGGGGGAAAAGAACAGAAGGAGTGGACATAGATAATGTGCAGCAGAGTATGGAGAGGGGAGGGTTTGCCATACACATAAAAAGAAAGGATAGGGAAAAGAGGAATTGAAGGAGTAGGCGTAGTCAAAAAGCAACAGAGTATGGAGAGGAGAGGGTTTTCCATAAATAAAGAAAGAAAGGATTTGGAAGGGGTTAGAGATTTTAGGGAGGGTAACGATGGTACTGACATTATGCAAGATATATGTCACAGTAGTGTCAGAAAGGTTAAAGATAGGAGTAGAAAAAAGAGAATCCTAACAAATCAGACGTGATTTAGGATAGGTATGGGAGGGATGAATAACATTTATGTGCATATTGTTATCATAAATAGGAGGATTAAAAGAGAGCTCATGTAGGGGAATAAAATAGAGAAAAGATAGCGGATTTGAGATAAATGAATGGTATCAGGTGAAAAAAATTAGGATTGCCGAAACATCTGGAAAGAGGTTAGGAGTAAAAGAGACAGATAAGAATAGCTGGATGGAGACTAGGAAGTGAAGCAGAAGAATCTATGTATTGTGAGAAGAACTAGGAGAGAAAATGAAAAGTATGTAAATGAGTAGAGTAGACGTGAGAGCATGTAAGGGATGGATGTATGAGAGAAAAGAATAAGAGAGGAGGATAGCAAGATAGTTCCATGAAAATTTTAGGGGAGGAAGAACTGGGGGAAGTTATTGCTCATGATTGAGAATGGAATGATACCGTTGGGTTGTCGGATAATGGAGAAGGAATAGTGGGTTCAACTACGGGGTTACAAAAATACTTAGGTGGGTAGAAGAGGGTTGATATAGATAGGACGACGGCAACGAGGTTTGGAAAGGTGGAAGGGAGAAAGAAAAATTTAACTAAGATTTAAAAAATATTGGAATATGTGGATGTAGTTTTTTGATATGTTGCCGTGACCGATTATGGGGTGTAGGGCAGAGATATGGGATGGAAAGGAAAAGGAAGGTTTCTTAGAGATTAAGGAAAATGAAAGCCAGGAAAGAGGAAAATGACAACCAGGAAAGAAAGAAAGAGGAATTGATAGTAAGAGATAGGGAAAGGCAGGTAATAGATAGATGAAAGATCATGAAAGAATCAAGATGCAATGAATGATATAAGGTTATAAAAAGGGGAGAATCGCTGAAACACCCTGAGAGAAAATAGGAGAATAAGAGATTGACAATAATAGCAAGATGGAGACAAGGAGGTGGACTGAAAAAAGTAGATTGGGGAAATGATGTCAAGAGAAAATGCAAACTATTTGAATGGGTAGAGGAGGGGGAATGATGGCAAGAGAAAATGCCAGCTATTTGAATGGGTAGAGGAAACACAAGAGCATTTAAGGAATGCTAGTATGAAGGCTTAGGAGAAGAGGGGAAGATGGTAAGAAGATGTTGAGATAATTTTTCAGGAGAGAAGTAACTAGGAGAAGTTATTATTCATCATTAAGATGGGGATGATGGAATTATATTTGCGAAAAATAAGAAAGGTGTGGTGGGTTTAATTACGATAAGAAAAATCCTTAAATAGAAAAAAATGAGGCTCAATACGAAGGGAATAATGGCGATAATCAGATTTGGAAATGGAGAAGAATAAAAGAAATAATTCTCAGCGGCAAGATAAAAAGATATAGGAAGTAAATAAACTCCAATATCTTTATTTCATCATGCAGAATAGGAAACATGGAGCGCATATTAGGCAAAGGAGTAAGGAAGCGGCAGAGGTTATGAAACAGATATGAGAAATAGTGAAAAGTAGGTTTTGAAAAATTGAAACAGGTGAGCGAGGTTGTTTGACAAGCTGGCGTGGTCGATATTAGTCTATGGGTCAGGAGTGTGGATATGGAAGGAGAGAAAAGAGATAGAGAAGGTAAAAGAAGTATAGAGTAAAGATATAGAGAAGTTGAAAGGGATATAGAGGAAGGGGATAGAGAAGGTGAAAGGAGTATAGAGGAAAGAGATAGAGAAGTTAAAAGGGATATAGTGGCAGGAGATAGAGAAGTTGAAAGGAGTATAGAGGAAAGAGATAGAGAAGTTAAAAAGGATATAGAGGAAGGAGATAGAGAAGTTGAAAGGAGTATATAGGGAAGAGATGGAGAAGTGGCAAGGGATATAGAGGAATGAGATAGAGAAGTTGAAAGGAGTATAGAGGAAAGAGATGGAGAAGTTAAAAGAGATATAGAGGAAGGAGATAAAGAAGTTAAAAGGAGTATAGGGGAAAGAGATAGAGAAGTTAAAAGGGATATAATGGAAGGAGATAGAGAAGTTGAAAGGAGTATAGAGGAAAGAGATGAAGAAGTTAAAAAGGTTATAGAGGAAGGAGACAGAGAAGTTGGAAGGAGTATTGAGGAAAGAGATAGAGAAGTTAAAAGGGATATAGAGGAAGGAGATAGAGAAGTTAGAAGGAGTAAAGAGGAAAGAGATGAAGAAGTGGAAATTGTTATAGAGGAAGGAGATAGAGAAGTTAAAAGGATATAGAGGAAGGAGACAGAGAAGTTGAAAGGAGTATAGAGGAAAGAGATAGAGAACTTGAAAGGGATTTAGAGGACGGAAATAGAGAAGTTGATAGGAGTATGGAGGGAAGAGATAGATAAGTTCAAAGGGATATAGAGGAAGGAGATAGAGAATTCGAAAGGAGTATAGAGGAAGGAGATACAGAAATTAAAAGATGTATAGATAAGATGGACCCTACGGGTAGATTGGAAAACCCCGTCAGGTTATACGGTCAGAGAAGAGGTTCAAAGGGATAATTTAAAAACAAGGTTAAGTAAGGTATGTGCAAATTTGAAGAGAATGTAAGGTAGTGAAAGAAGGAGAAGGTAATGAGAAAGTCTCATGAAAGGTAAAAGGAAGAGGAGGAGGACTGTAGAATAAGGCGATGCGGAGAAGAAAGAAAAGATTCTTAAGAGATCGTGGAATAGAAAAAGAAGGAGATATGGACTATATGGAATTAGAAAGGAGGAATGGGGAAGGGAAAATTAAAGCTAGATGGGGAAAATGGGGGAACAAGAAACAGTAAAATGTATAAGCTAATAAAAAGAGAAGAATTGCCGAAATAGCTAGAGAGAAGATAGAGAGGAAAGAGGTGGACAAGAATAGCTAGATGGAGACAATAAAATGAAGTAAAAGGAGCAATGTATTGTGAGAAGGGTGGGAAGAGAGAATGCAGAGTGCATTGATGTGTGGATAAGACATGGGAGCATGTTTAGGATGGTTGTATGAGAGAAAAGAATGAGAGGGGAAGATACCAAGAGAATGTTAGAAAAACTTTAAAGGAGAAGGGACTGGGAGGAAGAAAAGATAAGGGGGTAGAAAAAGCTAGAGAGGTCTTAGAAAAATGATTTATTGAGAGTAAGACATGTTGAAAACATGAGTAGAAGGGGCAAAAGAGGGGAAAGGAAACGGCAGTTGTTTCGGGAATTAGAATCAAGTTTCAAAATAAAATGAAAAATTCTTACCAGGATGAGAATCCCTGGATTTTTTACAAATTTCTATGAGAATACTTGTGTATGTATAAATAATAATAATTAGGGGAAGCCAATACATCATCAGCATTCCGAATAATGAATAAGTTAATTCGTGGGTGAAACTCGGAAAAGTATTGAATGTGATACATTGCTCGTACCACTTGAAATTTGGATGGGTTTCGACATGGAAGACGAGCATCTGAAAAATTAAAAACAATTAATTATGTTTGAAGTAGAACGTATGTTGTGAACTGGCAAAATGGTCTCTCTCAGTTCCCACTACGCAGTACGCAAACCCGCAACGGTTTCAATGAAAAATACGATTTTTTAACTAAAAAATATATTTTTTATCAAGTAACGTCATAGGGAAAAATTAATTTCCAATCAAAAGATTGATTTTCTCACTTTAAAAAAATTAAATCTTAAACCGAATTCTTGAATTTTCAAGCCGTAAAGAGAGATTTCGTAGGAAAAAGTTGAATCTTTAGAAAAAATGCATGAATAACAAATTCCTAACAAAATTGTCAAATTCTCAACCATAGAGATGAAGTTTCAACTATAATAAACGATCTATAGCAAAAAAGAGATTTCCAACAAGAGATTCCATTGTTTAACCAAATAGTTGCATCCTCAACCGATAAGATAATGAAAAAAAAAATTCATTTCCTGACCAGAAGAATAAATTAGAAATAATATTCATGATCATTCAATCAGCTAAATGACTTTTCAACTAAAAGAGATCCAATTTCGACCCAAATACGGAATTATTAAATTTTGAATTAAAAAATTTAGTTGAGACCAAAGAAAGAATGATTTTAAACATGATAGTCAGATTTCCGACAGGAGAGGAGAGATGAATCTTCTGCCAAAGATACGCATTTTTTCAAATACTTTAACTTTAAACCAAGAAATCGAATTTGGGACCAAAAAAGGAGAGTTTTCAAGAAACGAGTTGCATTTTTGAAGAATAATCGAATTTTCACCGAAACAGTAAAATTTTCAGCACAGTGATTCAAAATCCCAAATTTCCGGTCACAACCTCGAGAATCGGCAGTTTCCGATCGAGATGAAATTGACTGTACGTGTAGAAGATGCATTTCTGTCGAGAAATCTAAAAGAGTGGATTTCCATATTTATTAGTTTCGACCAGGTATACGCTCAAAGTCGATTGTTCCACCGAACACTTTTTACGCAGCTAAGAAGTCTCGCGCGTCCGAATGAAATGTAAGTGTCGAAAAAAGGCAGTTGTAAGTTGACCAGTATTTCCTGACCTCATGGATTTCCATTGTTAAGGTATGGAGAATATTTCTGTCCTAGTTTGAAGTGAAAATAATAATGCATGCGTATGTAAGAGATGTCGGAATGCTCGCGCTCGTTCTTCTATTTCGCGCAGTAAAAATTCCGAAATTCAATAAAAGATCAGTTTTCCAGCCCGCATCAGGCCGCTTCGATTCTTAATGTGTTGTACACGGGAAGGTGTCCCTAATAAAGTGGCGTTGAAATTTTCTGCCCTAGCTTGCCCGTCTTCTTTTGGGTATGATTTCTTTGAGGCGTGCGGCGCACTGATTCACGTGCCTGTCGTGGCGCATGGCGAGGGGCTCGTCGCATGGGCGATACGGGAAATAAGAGGGAGCCTTTAAGCTTTTTTGTACGGAGAAATTTCTGAGAATACCAATCCACTATTTACTATTACTAACTAATAATTACTATTTACTTGTAATTGACATAAAAATAAATTTCTCGAGTGTAATGAACTTCTTCCAAAATAGAAAATTAGATCCGCAATTATTTTATAGAAATTTATCAAATTATCATGAATTACCGTAAATTACCGTAAATTTCCGTAAATCAAGGGAAATTTTTTAATGAACTATAGGACACCGATCTTGAGTTATCAGAAATAACCTTCAAAATTAGTAAAAATTTTCATAAATTTCCGGAAATTTCGAAATTTAATTATAGGTTATCTATCATAAAATACCATGAATCACCTGTGAAATTAGTATAAATTATTCAAAATTTTCATAAATTTACTGAAATTTATGGAAGTTTTCTGGATATAATTTGACATAATTTATGGTAAGTTACCATAAATTACCTGTAAAATAAGTATAAATTACCCAAAATCGCCATAAATTTCCGGATATTTATGGAAATTTTTTGAATATAATTGGAGGTAATTTATGGTAAGTTATCCTAAATTACCTGTAGAATTAGTATAGATTACTGAAAATTTTCATGAATTTCCGGAAATTTTTCAATAGAATTCGAGGTCATTCATGGTAAGTTACCATATTTCATTGTAAAATTACCATAAATTATCAAAAATTCCATAAATTTCCGGAAATTTATAGACATTTTTCAATCGAATTTTGAACTTCTGAACTCCTCTGCAATCATGCCTAATCTTTTCGAAATCCAATATGGGCTAAAATCATGACATAAGATTTTCACAAAATGGAGCCGCCATTTTGTGTCCGTCATTTTGAATTTTTGAAAACAAATATAATTTTCGAATGAAGCGACCCCAAAAACGTGAATAGAAGTTGATTTTCATTCCATATTCTATTTTTTTATGCAAGTCGGCCGCCATTTTGTGTACGCCATTTCGAATTTCGAAAAAGGAACTCCATTTCCGAATTCAGCGACCCCAAAAATTTAGGGATATGTACTTTTCAACACGATTATTACATGTTTAGGGGTTTTGACCAGAAATTTGGGTTTTTGAACCACTGTGGGCAGGTAGGTGGGCGCTACAACTCACGACCGCTTCAAAAGAGATTTTAAGTTTAAATTTTGGGATAAACTTTGAAAAATGAAACTCTACGTTTGTAAACAACATTTCGTTCAAAATTCACAACAAAAAAATTTCCAAAATTTCGAACCAAATGTTGCATGCCACCGTAAAATAATGTTTTCTTAGGCTTTTCTCAAAATTGCAAGGTGATATCTCATTCGGAGCGAACGTGAGTTGTTGCAAAAAAATCGAATGACTTAGACTCTAATAAATAATGTCAAAAGTCCTTCATGATTGCATTTTTCTGAAGGAAACTGTTTTTTCGATCAGTGCCCTTACTGAACTATGGACGGCAAAGCAGTTGACGATTCATATAAACAATAATAACACTTTCTATGCTGAACAAACTATGATTTTTCCCAATTTATTGTGTTTTTAATAACAGAATTTCGACTAGGCGTGAGCCATACTTCCATACATTATCATGAGATGATTCTCCTGATGAACGCTGGGATAGTGACAACCGGCCGGGCCTGGTCATGGTATACGCGGTTATCTACGTGGTTCAAATTTCCAAAAAGCAGGCCAAAAATCAGAATCTCGATATTTCACTTCGTTCGAGTACCCATTTAAGATTTTTGGGGGTCGCTGATTTCGACACTAAGGTCAAAAATCCAAAATTCAAAATGGCGGGCCAAAAGGGCGGACATTTTCCTCAAATTTTCCATGCATTCAATTGAAAATAAGTACCAGAGGGTGTTTAGGATCGCTGCTTTCTAAAATGAAGTAAAAAATCCAAACTTCAAAATGGCGGACCCAAAATGCAGAAATTCCTCTAAAATTACCCATGAATTGACTTGGAAATGAGTATTAAGGGATATTTGGGGTCGCTGATTTCGAAAATGAAGTAAAAAATCCAAAATTCCGAATGGCGGAAATTTTTTAAAAATTTTCCATGCATTTGATTGAAAATATGTACTAAGGGGTGTTTGGGATCGCTGATTTCGAAAATAAAGTCAAAAATCCAATATTCAAAATCGTGAACTTAAAATGGTGGCCATTTTTCTCAAATTTGAGATGCATTTACTTGAAAATGAGTATTAAGTGGTTTGTGCGATCGCTGATTTCGAAGATGGAGTCAAAAATCCAAAATTCAAAATTCCGGATCCAAAATACCGGACATTCTTTTAAAATTCACCATGAATTTACTTGAAAACGAGTATTAAGGGGGTTTTTGGGTTATTTAATGTCGATAATTTTATTACTTATTGACTTTTTATTTTTTTTCATTCAGTATTAATTTATTTCTCGTATATCCTTTTTTCTATAAGAAATATTTCGTTTTGCGGATATATATTCGAATTTATGGAACATTTTTTAAATTATCGTAAAATTAATTTCGAACACCCGATATACTATCTACAATACATTCCGAACATTACAAAGCTTATATTCAAAAGCCTTTGATAAATAGAAAAAAATCTCGAAGGATTAACGGCCGCCGGTCGGAGCGTCATGCGATGCGTGGAGAAACACGATAAGGCCGCGCGCAAGCTGTGAAACGGCGCGAGAAAAAACTACTTTTCTTGAAATGGGGCAGCTCGGGGCAGCAAGTGAAAACGGTTACGAAAAGTAGACACTTTTCCGCAACAGAAACAACAAATTGCGACAAAGGAACTCCTAAGAAGAGGAAGAATTCTCTACGTGAACTTGTAAATCGTGTGAAAAAGAAGATAAATTTTTCCCTTGCAATTCATCGCACACATCGTGAACATGTTTGCGAATCATACATACGTCAACATTAATTCCTAATGTACGTACCTGTACGAGCATTTCTCATGTCGCATAAACTTTTTCCACCAAAAACTCACTGAATGTGGCAAATTTCAGAAAAATGTCCCCCATTTTGAATTGGGGATTTTCGGCTTCATTTTCGGAATCAGCGATCCCAAAAACCCTTAATACTCATTTTCAAGTAAATGAATGTAAAATTTTAGAAAAATGTCCATCATTTTGGGTCTAGTATTTTGAATTTTAGATTTTCTACTTCATTTTTGAAATCAGCGACCCCAAAAACCTTATATGAGTACTCGAACAAAGTGAAATATCGATATTCCGATTTTTGACCAGCTTTTTGAGATTTTGAACCACTGTCACTGTAGCGCGGGAGAAAATAGATCAGGCTAGAAAATTAAAACTCTACCTGTTGGATAACTACTACCTCAATTGAGCTAGAACTTTCCATATTTTTTTTTTCAAACTTCCTGAAAATTTTTCTCGATGACACTTTCCGCTTTTTAAAAATTTGCTTGACTGCCGGAACGCTAGAAGTTGTTTGTGCACAAATTATGCAACGTCTTGTAGACAAATTGTTAACATTTGTTCGAATAATTATTTTGAATGTCTGCTGGAATCATCGTTCTCAGAGTATAACAATGCAAATTTCCTATCAGCTTTATCAAAAAATATGAAAAACTTTTCAATTATCAAGCATAAAAAAAGGATGCAATATAAAATTCTAAACAGGAATATATGTGTGTTTGAAATTGAAATTTAGAACTTCATTTCTGAGTGCTCTGAATAAATATAAAAATATGCGTGTGGGAAGCACGCGCGTCTGAAGTGAAACTTCAGGCTTCTGAAGTCAAACTTCAGGCATCTGAAGTGAAACTTCAGCAACGACGAAACAATACAAACTTCGCACTAGTGTGCTGAATTATTAATTGTTTCAATTACACGAAAAACCTACAATGAAAAAAATTTCCTGAATTTTACTGCGCTGAGCAATGTGAAACAATTGGGACCCATGCTGAACGTGGTAATATTACAGCTCGACTGTCACATTCCAGTGTTCGTGGTTATAACTCATAACCTACCTGTACGAGAATTTGTATATTTTCAGAACAGTATCAGCATAGACACATCATGTCACTATTCTATATTTCAGTAAATATTTTATTAGATACTGTTAAGTAAATATAAATCGAACAACCTGCAATAAGAAAACAATACAGACTCCACGGAGGGCATAAGCCTGATGTGTTCAACGCGCTGATTAATTGCATCAGCCTGTATTCAACGCGCATGCGCCAACTGTTAAAATTACCAGAAGAAGTCAAAATTTACATTGCTCAGTACAGGGAAAATGCATCTAGTATTTTAAGACACGCGCGATTAACCTTTCGACTCCTTTTCTCTTATTCCCTTACCTGCAAGTTTTACTTCCAACTTCCGTGATCTATAAAAATGAAATACAGGGTTATGAAGGCATGCAAGTTGGAGGTGAAACTTGTAGGTGAAAGAAAAACAAAAATTCATATTTATCTAATCATTTATCAATAAAGTCATTTCGAAAAAAAATTTGATCCCAATTTTGAATTACCTGAGGCATCGAACAGAGAGTGGAACCCACCCAAGCCCCAATCAACATAATTTTACTTCTCCTGTTGGTATTGACGTGTTGCAAGGGTCGTAAAACTGCATAGTACCTATTAATTGAAAAGTACTTATATTATTTATAAATAAGTTTTTATTTGGTTTAACATTTATTCATACGAAAAAATATTATTTAAATATTACCTGTCTGTACTTATGCAAATTAGAATAAAGGATGATAAATATAAACCAAACATCCTGAAAAAGGTCATTATCCTGCACATGGCATCTCCTGCTTTCCAGGATACAGTTATTGCCCAACCAATTTCGAGAGGCATCATCAAAAAAGTTACCTGTTAAAAAAAAGAAATTTTTCAATTCAAGATTTTCATTTTATTGATTGTACCATGCGAAGGAACCACTCGTTATTTTTATTTTAGGATTTGGAAAAATGCAAACTTATTCGAAAACATTAGAAAGAACACCATGACATCCCAATCAATTTAATGTTATAAAAAAGTATATTAAATATTCGAGGAAGTACAAAATATCGAAAGGAAATTTTTCGGAGAATTTGAGAGAATTTCAAAATTTAAAGAATTTGAAGAATTCGAATTTCACAACAATAAATTCAGGGGTGTCATATTATTTTGAAGATTTCAAGGAGATTTAACATTTTTCCATGAGAATGCAAAAAATGTTGTGAACTTTGTGAGGATTATATTATGTTTCTTTTTCATTCCATATTATTTCAGGAGATGCCACAGGATTAAAAAAATTTAATAGGGTTACGAAGAATATTCTTGAATAAGGAAAGATTTGGAAGGATCCAATAAAACTCATGAAAGTTGAGGATATCTTAGGAGATGACAAAAAATTTTGAAGGATCTTCAAAGATTTCAGGGGATTTTTATAAAATTCCTCAAGCTTCCAATAATTTCGAGGGATTTGAAGGAATACCATCAAATTTCAGATAATTTTTGGGAATATTAAAACAATCTAATGGATTTCAAAGAATTCATTCTGAAAAATTGAGAGATTTCCTATTTTTTAAAAATTTGTAGGGATTTTCAAATATTACAAAGTATTTCCAAAGTTTTCAAATATTCTGGAGAATTTTTAATAGATATCAAGAATTTGAACATTATCCAATTTTATCGAATTTTAGGAAATTCCGAAGGGTTTCAGTGTATTTTGATGTATTTCCAAGAATTTGATCATAAGATTGGAGGATTTCAAAGGAATTCAAAGATTTGAAGATAATTTTAGATATCTGGAAGTATTTCCAAAGATATTTATGAGTTTAAGATTTGGAGGGTATTTTGAAAGTTTGAAAGAAATTTCTGATAGATTTGAAGTATTTGAAAGGATTTTAGGTAGTATTGTAGGTTTTTATGTAATGTTACAGGATTTTGAGGGATTTTATCATACTTCAGCAGATTCCGAAGAATTCCGAAAAATTGAGGGATTTTGAAATAATTCAGAGATTTGGATATTTTATTAATTATTTCAGGATATTTCTGAGGATCTTAAAGAAATTCGAAGATTTCAGGGTATTCGGAAAAAATATAATGAACCTTCTAATAGATTTTAAGAATTTGGAATAATTTCAATGGATTCCGAAGAATATTATAAGATTCCAATGAATTCTCGATAGATTTCAAGCATTTAAAAAGATTCAGAGGAAATTCTGAGATTTTATGATTTTTCGAAAGACTCCAAAGAATTTCAATAACTTTCCGAATTTCGGAGGACTTTTGGAGGTCTTGAACGCTTTGAAATATTTGATTGTATTTTGGAAGATTCTTAGAGATTTATAAACTGTCAAGGAATTTTCTAGGAATTTTAATGGTTGTAAGGTTTTTTAAAAAATTTGGATACGGTTTTGAAGAATTCCAGAAGATTTTGTAAAATTTTATAGCACGTTTAGGTTTTCAGGGTATTTAAAAATATGCCAAGGTATTTTAAAGGGGTTCGAACGAATTCAATATTTCAAAATAATTCAGAGGATTTAATTTTTTATAAATTTCAAGGTATTCCCAAGAGTTCTGAAGGAATTTGAAGATTTCAGGCTATTTCGAAAGATTCCAAGGAATTTCCAATAGATTTCAAGGAATTCTATTGAGCCTTAGGGGTTTGTTAGATTTAATGCTATTTCAAAAGACTTCAAAGATATTAGAAAATTTTCATGATTCTGAAGTAATTCCTCAAGAGATTTTATAAGATTTCAAAGGACTTCCTCTGATTCAAATCCAAAAACAAATTTAAAGGATATTATAGATTTTTTTTTCGAATGAATATTGGAAAAATGTTGATTAATTAAATTTATTACCAACAAATCTGCTATAGCCAAATGCATCAGCATCGTATTGATCCTTGTTTTTGAGGTTTTTCTTCTTCTACTAATGAGGAACAACACAGTCGAATTTCCTATTGCTGATATGATCATCAGCACACTATATGTTACTATACTAACGACATGTCCATCATTAAATTGCATATCGATTGGAAGTTCCAATTTTGTCGAAGAATTTCCCTCCATTGTTGAACTGTCTTCCATTGATTCAATCAAATCCACTGAATTCGTCATCGTTCTTATCACAAGTAACCTATAAAGACATTTTTATCATTTTTTCTTCTTTAATTTTTTATGTTCATCTACTTGATGAAAACTGAGAAGAGTAATTGAGGAAATAAGGAAAGAAAAGAGTAAAATAAGAGATATGGAGGATTTGCAATTAGGATTTCTGGGGCGAAATGGAGCTTGAGATAATGGAAAAGGCTGGAAAGGCAGGTGAATGAAAAGGAAAGTATACTATATGTATGTACGAAATTGGACGGGTCTGAAAAGACGAGGATGAGGAAGGGAGGGGAACAAGTTGAACTGTTCGTGGATAGTAAAGCAGCATTTGACTTGAACAAGAAGGACATGGAAGAGGGGAAAGTAGAAGAAGATTTGAAAGTAGAATGAAGTATAAAGGATGAAAGGCTGAAAACAAAAGTAGGAATCTGTGGGAATAGTTTAAAAAATTACCCACTAAGACATGGTGGAGAAGAAATGAATAAAGAGAAGTGGAGGATAAGCAGTAAGGATTGGAGGAGCAAAAGGTGGCCAAAGGGATAGAAGTAGCTGTGAAGATCTTGAGGTGGGAAAAAGGGAAACTAATTGGACTGCTCGTGGATAGCGAAGCAGCATTTGACTCCACGAACGGGAAGGTCATGGAAGAGGGAAGATCTTAGGGTGGAAAAAAGGAAAACTAATTGAACTGTTCGTGAATAGTGCAGCAGCATTTGACTTGAAAAAGGAGGAAATGGAAGAGGGGAGAGTAGAAGAAGGTTTGAAAGTGGGATAAAGGACGAAAGGCTGAAAAGAAAAGTGATAATCAGTGAGAATAGTTTAGAAAATGAACCACCAAGACATGGTGGAGAAGGAATGATTGGAAAGAATTGGAGGATAAGCAATAAGGATTAGAGAACCAAAGGGTGGCCGGAGGAATGTAAGTGGCTGTGAAGATCTAAGTGTGGGAAAAAGGGAAACTAATTGAACTGTACGTGGATAGTGCAGCAGCATTTGACTTGACCAAGAAGGAAATGGAAGGGGGGAAAGTAGAAGAAGGTTTGAAAGTAGAATAAAGGATGAAGGATGAAAGGCTGAAAAGAAAAGTAGGAATCCGTGGGAACAGTTAAGAAAATGAACCACTAAGACATGGTGGAGAAGAAATGAATGTAGAGAATTGGAGGATAAGCAATAAGGATTGGAGGAGCAAGGATTGGTCAATAGAAGTGGCTGTGAAGGTCTTGGAGGGGGAAAAAGGGAAACTAATTGAACTGTTCATGGATAGTGAAGCAGCATTTGACTCCACGAACGTCAAGGTCTTAAAGAGAGAATAGTAAAAGAAGGTTTGAAAGTGGGATTGAAGATAAAGGTCGACAGACTCGGAAGAAAAGAGGGAATCGTTCAAAATAGTAAAAAAAATAAACCACTAAGACATGGTGGAGAAGGAATGAATGGAGAGTAGTGGTGGGTAAGCAATAAGGATTGGAGAAGAAAAATGGTGGCCAAAGGTATGGAAGTGGCTCTGATGACCTTGGGGTGGGAAAAAGGTAAACTAATTGAACTGCTCGTGGATAGTTGAGCAAGATTTGCCTCCACGATCAAGAAGGTACTGGAAGAAGGAAGAGTAGGAGAAGGTTTGAAAGTAGGATAAAGCATAAAGGACGAAAGGCTGAAAAGAAAAGTAGGAATCGTTGAGAATAGTTCAGAAAATAAACCACTAAGACATGGTGGAGAAGGAATGAATAGAGATAAGTGAAGAATCAGCAATAAGGATTGCAGGAGCAAAAGGTGGCCAAAGGAATAAAAGTGGCTGTGAAGATGTTAGGGCTGGAAAAAGGGAAACTAATTGAACTGTTCGTGGATAGTGCAGCAGGATTTGACTTGAACAAGAAGGACATGGATGAGGGGAGAGTAGAGGAAGGTTTGAAAGTGGGATAAAGGATAAAGGACGAAAGGCTGAAAAGAAAAGTGAGAATCGGTGAGAACAGATTAGAAAATGAACCACTAAGACATGGTGGAGAAGGAATGAATGGAGAGAAGTGGAGGATAAGCAATAAGGATTGGAAGAGCAAAGGGTGGCCGGAGGAATGGAAGTGGCTGTGAAGATCTTGAGGTGGGAAAAAGAGAAACTAATTGGACTGTTCGTGGATAGCAAAGCAGCATTTGACTCCACGAACGGGGAGGTCATGAAAGAGGAAAGATCTTAGGGTGGAAAAAAGGAAAACTAATTGAACTGTTCGTGAATAGTGCAGCGAAAGTTGACTTGAAAAAGGAGGAAATGGAAGAGGGGAGAGTAGAAGAAGGTTTGAAAGTTGGATAAAGGACGAAAGGCTGAAAAGAAAAGTGATAATCAGTGAGAATAGTTTAGAAAATGAACCACCAAGACATGGTGGAGAAGGAATGATTGGAGAGAATTGGTGGATAAGCAATAAGGATTAGAGAACCAAAGGGTTGCCGAAGGAATGTAAGTGGCTGTGAAGATCTTAGGGTGGGAAAAAGGGAAACTAAATGAACTGTTCGTGGATAGTGCAGCAGCATTTGACTGGAACAAGAAGGAAATGAAAGAGGGGAGAGTAGAGGAAGGTTTGAAAGTAGGATAAAGGGTAAAGGACGAAAGGCTGTAAAGAAGAGTGAGAATCGGTGAGAATAGTTTAGAAAATGAACCACTAACACATAGTGGAGAAGGAATGATTGAAGAGAATTGAAGGAGAAACAATAAGGATTGGAGAACCAAAGGGTGGATGAAGGAATGTAAGTAAATGTAATTGAACTGTTCGTGGAAGAACTTTTGAAAGTACAATAAAGGATAAGGGTGAAAGGCTGAAAAGAAAAGTAGGAATCCATGGGAATGGTTAAGAAAATAAACCACTAAGACATGGTGGAGAAGAAATGAACAAAGAGAAGTGGAGGATAAGCAATAAGGATTGGAGGAGCAAAGGTTGGCCAATGGAAGTGGCTGTGAAAGTCTTGGGGTGGGAAAAAGGTAAACTTATTGAACTGCTCCTAGATAGTCAAGCAGCATTTGATTCCACGAGTAAGATGGTACTGGAAGAAGGAAGAGTAGGAGAAGGTTTAAAAGTAGGATAAAGCATGAAGGACGAAAGGCAGAAAAGAAAACTGGGAATCGTTGAGAATAGTTTAGAAAATGAACCACTAAGACATGGTGGAGAAGAAATGAATGAAGAGAAGTGGAGGATAAGCAATAAGGATTGGAGGAGCAAAGTTTGGCCAATGGAAGTGGCTGTAAAGATCTTGAGGTAGGAAAAAAAAAACTAACTGAACTGTTCATGGATAGTGAAGCAGCATTCGACTCCACGAACAGGAATGTCATGTAAGAGGGAAGAGTAGAAAAAGGTTTGGAAGTAGGATAAAGGAAGAAGGATGGAAGGCTGAAAATAAAAGAGGGAATCGGTGAGAATGGTTTAGAAAATAAACCTTTTAGAGATGGTGGAGAAGGAATGAATGGAGAGAAGTGGAGGATAAGCAATAAGGATTGGAAGAGCAAAGGGTGGCTGAAGGAATGGAAGCGGCCGTGAAGATCTTGGGATGGGAAAAAGGGAAGCTTATTGAACTGTTAGTGTATAGTGAAGCAGTATTTGATTCAATGGACGAAAAGGTTATGGAAGAGGGAAGAGTAGAACAAGGTTTGAAAGTAGGACAGAGGATGAAGGAAAAAAACCTGAAAAGAGAAAAAGTAATGGAAATGGCTCAGAAAAGATAGCACCAAGATACAGTGTAGGAGAAGAGAAAGAAGAAATGTGGAGGATTTGCAATAAGAAGTTTAGAGATGCAAAGGGTGGCTGGAGGAATGGAAGTGGCTGGAGAGGCAGGTAAAAGAAAAAGAATCCTTAATTTTCCTAGTCAACAGGACTTTGGGTAGAAGAAAGGGAGAGAGTGAAGCAGCATTTGACTCCACGAACGGGAAGGTTATGGAAGAGGGATGAGGGAAGAGTAGAAGAAGGATTGAAAGTAGGATGAAGGACAAAAAGCTGAGAAGAAACTAGGAAATTGGTGAGAATATTTTAGAAAAAAAGCACTTGAACATGTTGAAGAAGGAATGAATGAAGAGGATTAGAGGATAAGCAATAAGGATTAGAGAAGCGAAAGGGGGCCGGAGGAATTGGAATTGCTGTGAAGGCAGGTGGAAGAAAAGGTAAGGATACTGCATGCACACAACTAAAAGGGTTTTAGGAAAGACTAGGATGGGCATCACAGATGACATGTACGTCCTCAATTTTCTAGTGAATAGGAATTTGGGGGAGAAGAAAGAGAAGCTCGTTGCGTTGTTTGTGGATATTCAAGCAGAATCCGACTCCGTAAACAAAAAGGTCATAAAAGTGAGGGGAGTAAAAGGAGATTAAATAAAGAGGATAAAATAGATTTTTATGGAGACTTACATGAGATACTTGTGTCAATGGTATTAGAGAGGTCAAGAGAGAAGTAGAGGAGAATAAGATAATTTCACCGTATCAGGCAGGAATAAGAAAAGGTATGTGAGTGTTGGATTATGTTTATGTGCTAGATTATAATAAAAATAGAAGATTCATAAGAGGGAAAGAGGCCATGAACGCATTATTTGTGGATTTAAAGGCGGCATTGACTCTTACACAAAAGAGAAAGATGAAACTATGGATAAAAAAATTATAGAAGAAGGCTTAAGGAAAAGAGAAGCTTAGATAAGCAGAGACCGAAAAATAATGTAGGAGTAGGAGATTAAACTGTTTGTGGATTTTGAAGCAGCAGTTGACTTCGTGAACAGCGTGCTCATAGAGAGGAGTGGCAGAAGGTTGGAAAGTAGGTTGAAAGATGAATGGAGAAAGCCTGAATAGATAGAAAATGGTGAGAATGGCTTGGAAAATAAAGCACCGAGATATAGTGGAAATGAGGTAAGAGAAGACATTTGGAGGATTTAGGATATGCTTTGGAGAGTCGGGAGTAATGAAACATCTATAGGCAATAGGAAAGAGAAGATTTAACAAAGATCGGGAAGCTGTCTTTGATGGTGGCGAATACGCTGGAATGGCTGATGTTTGGCTGAAGGAAGCAAAGGGAGAAGATACAAGAGATATATTATATGGATATTAGGAGTAGAACGGAGAACGCCAGGTTATATGGTAAGAGAAGAGGCTTAAAGGGATAAATTAAGTACATGGGCAGAGTGGAGGTCGTGAAAATTCAAAAAGAGAGTAAGAAAGGGAAAGAGATGGGATTGAGTGCAAAAGTTTTACAAAGAGATGGAAGAAATAGGAAAGGAGAAAATACAAAAAATGATACGAGGTGATAAAAAGAGTGGGGAAAGAAGATGAGCGGAAAAGAGATGAACAAAAACAGCTAAGAAACAACGTATCAGGAGAATGATGAGAGGAGAAAGTGCAGAGTGAGTGGATGGATATATGGGACTTGAGAGCGTGTTTCAGATGGATCGGTAGGAGGGGAGGAGATGATGGCAAAAATATGTTAAGTAAATTATAGAAGAGGAGGGACTCGGAGAAGTTATTATTTAATGTTAAGGTTAGGATGATATCGCGGTATTGGCGTATAACACAGAAGGAATAATGGGAAAGGTGATGAAACAGATAAAGGAAATGAAAAAAGTAGGTTCAAAAAAGATTGTAGGTGAAAAAGTATTGGGAGAAGGATGAGAATAAAAAAAACGAAGAGTATGTAAATAGGTAGAGGAGACATGAGAGCATGTAAAGGACGTTCGTAAGAGAAGAAGACAGGAACGGGAGGATGAAAAGAGAGTTTTAAGGAGATTTTAGGGAAGAAGAAAAGGGGGGAAGAATGGATAAGAGCGGTAGATGGGGCTAGAAAAGTGAAATAGGAGAAATAAGGGAGAGTGAAGGAAAGAGAATGGAATGCATGAGTGATATTAGAGAAGAGAGAAAATGGAATAGGGTGGTGAGATTCAGAATTGGAAAGAGGGTAAGAGCATGTAGGTATTGGATGCACACGTAGAAAGGTTTGGAGGTTATGAAGGAAGATGGGAGAGTATGGAAGAGAGAATCGAATCAGTTTTGAATGGAAATGATCAGGGTGAGTAATGAGTGAAGAGAGGGAAAGAGTCTTAAAAAGAGCTCGTTGGACATGGTACGGAAAAGCCAAGAAATGGCTTCTAAAGAAGGGAAATGAGGAAATAGTGTAGTGGGAGAGGGTAAAATTTTTCAGATTGATAGTGATAAGATGTAACAAAAGCCTAGGGCATGGTCGCAAGTGTTTGGGAGTGAAAATAGAGGCTATGAGGATATGTAGCAGGAAGTTAAAAAGGAAGTACATAAGAATTTTCGATAAGAAGAATTGTAAAAGTTACATAAAGATATTTTGTGCGAGAGAAAGAGGATAAAAAATTAAAATAAGGTGTTAATGTCGTTCATATATAAAAAAAAAATTTTGATTTTTACTTCTTTTCATCAACTATCGCATTAAAAAAAAAAAAAAAATCACCTCTGCTTGGACTTGAACCAAGAATAAAAACTATAACTTTTCAAGAAGAAAAAAAAAACAAAATTTACGTGAGATGATAATTAAATTATTAAGTTATTAATTCTTACAAATAAAAATCCGAATTTTGTCAATATTGATTCTCAGAAAATCAGGAAAGACGCGTTTCAAGGTCGCTCCATAAATGCATGTGCGGATTGCATAGCACAATAGTCGCTAGTATCATTCTCATTGTAAATACTTGGATTCCAAATGTTTACTCGAGACCTGCCATCGAAATACGGAAATATCAATCGGAATTAATCCGATAATTCGCTGCACTTTCCGCTTTCCATAAAATAGAAAGAACAATTATTTATTTACTTCTAATTATAATTTCTAATTGTAATTGTAATTTTAAAAATTAAATGAGAGATTGAAAAATCTGAGATACTCGAAATAGAAAAATGAGAAAATTAGAAAATTGCTGAATTGGAATATTCCTAAATTTGAACAATTGAAACAATGTTTTATAGTCATGAATAAATAATAAAATAACACCTATTGAACAGGAAATTAAATAAAAAGTATGTTTTTCGTATAAAAGTATTTTATTGTATTCATCAGAATATCACTCAACAATTTAGTCAATGTTTAAATGTGGGAAGTTTATAATGCCGACTAAAAATCTCCAAAAATTGATCAAATTGTTGAGAATTTTGTGTTAGGTTATACTAAAAATAATTTTGAAAAAATACTGTGCTTATTCTCGAAATAGAGGATATGTTAAACAAACACATTAAATATTTTTTAAGAATGTCATTCTCAAGAATATTTCAGAAACTGTCGGGATTTTTTCAATTTGAAAATTTTATACGGTTGGGAATTTTCTATTCCTAATATTTTTTCTTTTATTAATTCCACAGCATCGAACATTTTTTCACAGGATTTACATTAATAAATGAATTATCAATAAATTTTGTTTATTATCAATTATAATTCCAATTTTTTAATCGTTGGAATTCGGAAATCATCTCATGTTAAGGATTTTACAGTGCAGAATATTTTATACTCCAGATATTTCCTAATTTGGGAATTTTCCAATCTGTAATTTTCTTTCCCAAAAACTTTTTTTAGGGAATTTTTTTCGGTATTTCTTAGTCATTCCATTTTCCGACAAGAATTTCGTTATTCGGAGAATTTCCGATTTGGTGATATTATACACAAGAAAATTTTCTAAATTTTGTGTAAAAAATGTCTTTCCAAGTCTATAGAACTGATAAGTTATTAAATCAATTATTGAATTAAAGGTAATTGAGTGCAGAGCAACAAATTGAACTAGTTGACTGGATCAAGGAAAGAAGGTCTTTGTGATGAGAAGATTAATTGAATATCAATAAATAGGGTTTATCAATTGAATAATATCAATCGAATCAATTCTGTTAACACATTGCATATCATTCTTAAAAGAATAATTCACAAAATTTTGTATCATATACATCTTACAGCATTCCCTGTGACAAAAATAAGAATAAAAATTGATCAATTAAATTGTAATAAATAATAACATAAATGATAAAAAATGATGAAATTAATAAATAATCATAACTTCGATTCAATTAGAACTTTTAAATTATTCCAGAAACAAACTATATTCTCATTCGATAAACATGCTTCATTTAATTCATTATGTATAGAATAAAACTAGATGAATCTAAAATTCGAAAAACCAAATTAAAAACTCTATTTAACGTCCAATAATCAAGTAATTGCCTGAAATGTCTGGGAATCAAAAATGAAAACCAAGAATACAAAGATCAAATTTTAATATTTATCAATTTCAAAAAGAATTTTCAAATTGATCAGATTCGAGAATTTTTCATTCAGTTGTATCTTCATTCCAGTATTTTGATTAAAAACCAAGAATTTTTTGTTCGAATATTAAGAGTCGTCAAGTTGAACATCTGTGTTCTTTTCAAAGGGAATATTAATAGAGATTCCATACATTTTAATTTTTTTTTAAAGATAGAAATTCCAGAATAGCGAGATTTGACTCATAAACTCAAATTCAGATTCGTCAATTATAAATTATTAACAATTTTCTAATTTCGGCAATTTGTTTGGGACGACTGAATTATCCCGGAAGATTGAAATCCCGAAAAATATATTTTGCAGGATAGAAATTTCCGAAATTATGAAATTACCAAAAATATTAAAATCTCCAAATGAAAATTCCCGAGTGATGAAATTCCCGACAGTTTATATTAAAACCAAATTTTTCCCTTCCGAATTTCATTAACTAAAAAAATGTTTTCTGATCAATATTTATTTATTTATTAATACTGCAATGATGGAGTATTCACATCGATCGGAATATTTTATTATCGGAAAGAAATTTTTTTGATTGTTGGAATTAGGGAATTTCACAGTGTAGCATTTTTTATAATTCCATGACCTTTTATTTCTGAATATAAGAATTCAGTAAAATTGTGGACTATTGAGAAGTTTCCAATTCGGGAAATTCCTAACAAACGAAATTAACGACTGTTTGAAATTCGCCAGATATATTCATGAATCAAGATGTTTAATAATTGTATTTTTAATAAAATTGAATTCTATGAAAATAAATTTGTTCAATTGTTGTATGTTTTACAATTCCGAAATTTCTTTATTCCAATATTTCGGCAATTTTATAATTTTGGGATTTTTCTGTCTCAAAAATATTTATTTCTTCCGAGAATCGCGCATTGTCGGGACTTTCATCTTTCTGGATTTTTCATTCTTTCTCTTATCATATCATTTTTATCTAAAATCTTGGAAGCCTGATAAGAAAAACTTAAAAATCATCAATTTGTAAATGTGTGTCCTTTTTGAAGAAAATTTCATAAGAGATTTTCAGAAAAATTTTTTTCTAGAAAAAGGGATTCAAAAACGGGGAAAATGGACTTGCAAGCTCAAATAATATCATAATTGATAAAAAGTTGAATAAATATTCAGATGAATCCAATCTGGACGAAACAATTCATTATGATTTCATTTAAATATTTAATAATTGTAAAATAACAATAATATTAACGGTAGGTCGTTAATTTAAATTTACTGTACCTTTCAGTGTAGTAGTCAACGAGGAGTGCGATGAATCACTTTATTCAATTCACGAATTTATTCAGTTTCCGACCAATTTTGCAGTTAAATTCAAATTGACACAAAAAATAACCTAAATTACTTTTTTTTTGTCCTCTTATGTGAGCCTTTGTGTTCTTGGAGCAATTATTGAATAATTATTTATCAATCATTATCACTAAAATATAAATTATTTTCTAATATTTATTATTTATAAATAGTTACTCAATATAATTAATTATGAAGGTAAGTCAGCTCAATATTAATATTACCAATTTTTTTATTCATTCTAGGATCCAGATTTTCATATCAAAATTTGTATCCAGTTAATTCTGATTCAGTTCTTCACATTCAAATAAACTTTTGAATCAAATTTTTTTTCAAGCAGATCAATAATTACAATTCAATTTTTTTATTCGGCACTAATAATCAGCATAAAAAAAGGCACAATTTGATTATCGAACAATTAATTATTTTTGAAAATATTGATGAATAAATTTATTTTTGAATTTTGGTACAAAATTAGAGATCATTTATTTTTTTAAGAATATTGATACCTGGGGAACTTTCCCGTTCAAAAATACAAGAACCACTGAGAGCTTTGCCGGGAAAGCTTTCACAAAGTGGGAAACTGTACGAAACGCTTGCGCAGGTTGCAAATGGCGTTGAAATTCGTATTCAGGCGCAGAATCAAATTTAATTTATTCTTGAGGATTTTTTTGAATACCAAGAAAATTATTATATAAAAAAAGGAAGAAAAAATTGAAAAGAAAAAATGTTATCATAAATATTATTATGAATTATAAATAGTTGTGTGTGTGTGTGTGTGTGTGTGTGTGTATATATATTCTACAGATTTTGAGGGATTTTGCATGCTTTGCGCACAAAACTAGTTCCCGTGCGATCACTGGAGTTAAGCAGCGTTGGACGCGAATAGTACTTGGATGGACGAACGTTAATGAAGAGAAACTTGAAAGATTTCGGATACATCAATAAATTTTGAGTGATTTCGGAAAATTCCAGAGAATTTTCAGGGTCTTTATGCTATTTCGTCACTTTTCCGAAGGATTTTACGAGATTTCCAATGATGTAAACGAGTTTCAAACATTTTGAGAGATTTTGAGGGAATAAAAAAATTTGAACGGATTTTAAGGGTTTGCAAAAGATTCCATTAGATTCCGAAACATTTTGAATAATTTAAGAAAATTCTATCGGTGTTCGAAAAATTAAAAAATATTTCCAAGAAATTCAAACATTTTTGTGGGATTTTGAAACACTCTGAGGGATTGAAGAGGATTTAAAAAATTCACAATATTTTTGTGGTTTTCGAGGGATTATTCCAAAACATCGGGGATTTTAAGAAATTCTCGAGTTCTGAAAAATTCAACATTTTCAAGGATTTCCAGAGATTTCAAGGGGGTTTCTATAGAACTTATAATAATAAATCAAACTAAATGGAATAAAGAGGATTATTCGTAGCAGTTCCAAGGATGTTAAGGAATTCCAAGAAATTCAAGAGGATTTCCACAGTTCTCAAGCCATTTTAGAAGATTATTGAAAATTTTATGAGATTCTAAATTATGTAAAGGATTTTAGAAAATTTCGAGAGATTTTAAGAGACTTATAACGATTTCAACGAATTTTGAGGGATTTCAACAGACATTCCCGGGAGTTTTGAGGGATTTGAAAAATTCCGAAACTTTGTTGGGGATTTTGAAGGATTTTAGAGTTTCAATTTTTCTAAGTTCATCAAGGAATTTAAGATGTTCCGAGAAATTTTTGGGAATTTCAAGCGATACTGGAGAACTTAAAGAAATTTCCAAATTTTCGAGGAATTTCAAAAAATACTGGACAATTTTCAAAGAATGCAAGAGGGTACTGAAGGAAATATGGAAATAACTTGAATCCAATAGAATTAGAAGAGATTCCTAACAATTCCAAAGATTTTGAGCAATCTCGAGAAATTTTAGAGAATTTTTACGGATTTCAGGCCTTTTCGCCAGATTTCTTGAAAACTCGAATTGAAATTTCGAATTATGTTCAAGATTTTCCAATATATTGAGACATTTGAGGGACTCCGAACAATTTCAACAGATTTCGAGGGAATTCCACTCATTTTAAGTCTTTTTGGAGGATTTTGTAGGATTTCCAAAAATGTTGAATAATCTTAGGGGATTTTATTGGTTTTCAAGAGATTAAAAATATTTGCAAGGATTTCAACAATTTCGTGAGGTTAAAAAGCATTTTAATGTATTCAAGAGGATTTCACAGATTACGCAATTTCTTTTGAGATTATCTAAGAGGTTCCGAAACATCTTCGGGGATTTCAAGAAATACTGAAAAACTTCAGGAAATTTCAAAATTTGCAAAGGATTTCAAAAAATATTGGACGATTTCCAGAAAATTCAAGAGGATACTAAGGAACATATTAAAATAAATTAAATTCAAAATAATTATAAGAGATTCCTGGAAATTCCAAAGATGTTGAGCAGTCTCGAGAAATTCCAGAGAATTTTCACGGATTTCGGCAGATTTCTTAAAAATTTTACAAGATTTTCAATAGTGTTCAATATTTTCAAACATATTGAGAGATTTACAGGGAGTCCAAACGATTTCAACGGATTTCAGGGCTTTTCAAAAGATTTTATGGGATTTCTGAACGTTTCGGCAACTTTTGAAGGATTTCATAGGTTTTGGAGAGATTTACAAATACTTCCATGGATTTCCAAGGGATTCTACCAGATTGGAAGGATTGCATTGAACCCACAAGAATTTGAAAGATTTCCAAAGAATTCCTGAAAACTTTGAAAAATAAATAATATCAAATTCAATTTTGAAGAATTTTCGCAGATCCAAACTATTCGAGGTATTTCACAAGGCTAAAAGGATTTTAATTAATTTCCCGGGATTTCAATGGCTTTCAACGATTTTCGAGAAAAAAAGGATTTCGGAGAATTTTGGCCTATTTTAGAAGATTTTTAAGAGATAAAACAATATCTCCTAGTAATTCAATCAATCACGTGAGATTTCGAAAAATTTCACGGGGTTTCAAAAAAAAATCCAGGATTCCAGAAAATTTCAAGAGTTCTCTGCAGAACTTCTGTAAATTAATTGAAATAAATAGGATTACAAGAGATTCCTAGCGATTTCAAAGATATGAAGGAATTTCAAGAATTTCCAGAGAATTTCTACGGATTCCCATCAGGTTTCTTCAGAATTTCAAGATTTTTAATGATTTTAAAGATTTTAGTACCGATTGAGATATTTCGAGGGACTCCAAACGATTTCCATGGATTTCGAAGGACTTCCATGGATTTTAGGTCTTTTTGAGGGATTCTTCTATAGATTTCTGGGGAATAATAGGGATTGGATAGAATTTCAAGGTGTTCTAAGCGCCTCAACTATTTCAAGGGATTGTAAAATGTTTTAAAGAATTTCATAAGATTTGGAGGATTTCATTGAATCCACATGAATTCGAAAGATTTTCAGAGATCTAAACGGTTTTTCAAATAACTCCAAAGACAAAATTAATTTTAATTGAAATTCAAGAAATTTAAAAAATTTGAAGCGGTTTCAGAGCACTTTGTAGAATCTCCAAAGCTTTTGAGGGATTTCTGAAAACTTTGAAAAATAAATAATATCAAATTAAATTCTGAAGGTTTCTCGCGGATCCAAAATATTTAAGGTATTCCACAAGATGGAAAGGATTTTATTTAATTTCCAAGGACTTCAAGGGATTTCACGATTTTTCGAGAATAACAAGGGAAATGTCTCATTTTGTAGGATTCCGAAGAATTTCTGACTAATTTTAGAGGATTTTTAAGAGATGAAACAATATTACAAGTAATTCAATCAATCACGTGAGATTTCGGAACATTTCAAGGGATTCCAGAGGCCTTCAAAGATTTCGCAATAATTTCGGGAATCTTGAGGGGTTTCAAAGATTCCGGAACAATGTCCGGAGTAGATTTTAAAGGGTTTCGATGCATTTCAAGAATGTTCAAAACTTTCACAGGGTTTCAGAAAAAATCCAGGATTTCAGAAAATTTCAAGAGTTCTCTGCAGAACTTCTGTAAATTTATTGAATTAAATAAACTTACAAGAGATTCCAAGCGATTTCAAAGACATTGAGGAATTTCGGGAAATCCCAGAAAATTTCTACGGATTTCCGTCAGGATTCTTGAGAATGTGAAGATTTTTATTAATTTTAAAGATTTTAAAACCTATTGAGAGATTTTCAGGGATCCCAAACGATTTCAACGGTTTTTGAGAGACTTCCATGGATTTTAGGTCTTTTTGAAGGATTTTGAGGGAATCTTCTATAGATTTCTGGGGAATAATAGGGATTTAATAGAATTTCAAGGTGTTCTAAGCGCCTCCACTATTTCAAGGTATTCTAAAATGTTTTAAAGACTTTCACAAGATTTGGAGTATTTCATTGAATCCATATGAATTGGAAAGATTTTCAGAGATTAAAACGACTTTTCAAATAACTCCAATGGCAAAATTAATTTTAATTCAAATTCAAGAAATTAAAAAAATTTGAAGCGGTTTCAGAGAATTTTGCAGGATCATTAAAGATTTTGAGGGATTTTTTAAATATTTTAAAAATAAATAATATCAAATAAAAATCTGAAGGTTTTTCGCAGATCCAAAATATCTGAGGTATTCCACAAGATGAGAAGGATTTTATTCAATTTCCCAGGAATTCAAGGGAATTCAACGCCTTTTTGAAAAAAATAAGGGGAATGTCTCATTTTGTAGGATTCCGATAATTTTAGAGGATTTTATTGCTTTTCAAGAGATGAAACAATATCTTTAATTATTTAAGTGAGATTTTTTTAAAGTGAGATTTCGAAACATTCCAAGGGATTCCAGAGGCCTTCAAAGATTAAGCAATAATTTCGGAAATTTGAAGGAGTCTCGAAGATTCCGGAACATTTTCTGGAAATGATTTGAAAGATTCTGAAGCATTTCAAGAATATTCAAAACTTTCAAGGGGTTCCAAAGAAAATTCAGGATTTCAGAAGATTCCAAGAGATTTCAACAGAACTCTTGTAAATCAATTGAATTGAATAGAATTACAAGAGATTCCTTGCGACTTCAAAGATATTAAGGAATTTCAAGAATTTCCAGAGAATTTCTACGGATTTCCGTCAGATTTCTTGAAAATTCCAAGATTTTTGTTAATTTCAAAGATTGTATACCGATTGAGATATTCCGAGGGACTCCAAACGATTTTCATGGATTTCGTAGGACTTTCATGGATTTTAGGTCTTTTTGAAGGATTTTGAGGGATTTCCAGTATTGAATAATTTAAAAGGATTTCATTGGATTTTGAGAGATTGAACAATGTTTCTGAGATTTCAACCAATTCCGTAAGATTCCGAAACCTTGTAAGATTTTGGAGTATTTCAAAGATTTTGAAATATTTCCGGGAAGTTTCAAGGATTTTAAAGAATCGAAAACATTTTCGGGGATTTCAAGAGATTTCAAAGAACTTCTTGGGATTCCTAAAGATTTTATTCGATTTCTATAGACCTTTGGAGGAAAGATGAAATAAAAAATAATTTCAAGGAATTCTTAGCGACCCCAACGATTTCAAGGGATTTCACAAATTCAAAAAGATTTTATTAAATTCGCAAGGACTTAAGAGACTTCAAAAGATTCCAACTATTTTTTCAAGATTTTCAATGAAAAACTTCAATTCAATTCATATTCAAGGAATTTCGAAAGTTTCAGAAAGGTTCAAGAGAGTTTTCTAGGCTTTCCAAAGATATTAGAGGATTTCCAGGATGTCCAAAGTATGGAATGTATTTCACAAGATTAATAGGATTTTGATAAATTTTTAAACGATTTTCACGATTTTTTCGAGAGAACTTAAATAAATAAGATAAACTGATTTTTATTTGTGAGATTTCAAATTTATTGTTTATACTTATTTTGATGAATATCGACGTTTTTGAGAGATTTTTGAAGATTTGATAGATTTAAAGTGATTTTCAAGAATTTCGAAGGATTGCCAAAGATTCTAAGGGATTTCTTTAATAAAATTACTTGAGATTCTTAGCAATTCTGAAGATGGGAATGCTTTTCAAGGATAGCAACAACATTCAAAGAATTTCAATTAATTTTCAAGGATTTCAAGGGATTTTAACATTTCTTCAGATGACTGTCCTTAATGGGTTCAAACCAATTCATATTTGATAGATTTTGAATGATTTCTTATTATCTCGATGAATTCACACAATCTGAAAATATTTTAAAGAAATTTTGAAGGGTTTTAGCGCATTTCCATAGGATTCTTGGAAATCAATTAAATTTATATTTCAAGAGATTCTAATCATTTATTTTTTTTAAATGCAGGAGATGTCAAACATCTCAAGTTTTTTGTGAGGATATACAAAAGAATTTTGAAATATTCCACAAATTTCTAGGAATTCCAAAGAATGTTAAAGGATCCCTGAAGATTTTTGAAAATTGTGAACGATTCTGAAGGATAGGTTTAGAGGGATTTGAAGGGATTCCGAAGAGTTTTACAAGAATTTGAGAATTCCATTCCTTGCCCAAGGATTCTGAGGGATTCCGAAATGTCCAGAACTTAAACAACAAACTTTTCTGAATAAAAAAGACTTTAATAAAATTCTCAGTTTATGCTCAGAATCTTCTTATTGCAAATTCAATAATGTTTTTTACAACACAATTTTTGGACTACTAATGGGCCCCTCGATGGGGTCACCAATTTCAGCAGCTGCTGCAGACATTGTTATGACAAATATAGAAAAACAAATTCTGAATAATTTAGACTATAGAATCATTTTTTACTAAAGATACATTGACGACACGTTAATTTGTCTTCCAAAAAATAGAATAGATGACATTCTTGAAAAATTTAATTTAGCAGATGATGACCTAAAATTCACTGTTGAATTGCCAAAAGAAGATGAAATAAATTTTTTAGATCTGACACTGAAAATATAAAGTGGTAAAATTATAAGTAATTTGTACCGCAAACCAATATGGTCAGGACGTTTTCCTATTTTGGTTCCGCATCATTCAATTTATAATAAAATTGGTGTCATAAAGAAAATTTCAACATTGTAAAAGATACCTTACTAAATAACGGATATCCATTAGATTTGTTGAAAATGAAGATTGATGAACGGTATAAGTCTATTATTGATTTGAAAAACGCAAATAAACATAAAATTAACAGCTTGTTTTTTCTGTTGAAAATACTTTTGACAACATTCTTTTTCCAAATTTTAAAGATTCAATTGATAAATTCCATAAAGTTAATAGTATTTATAAAATGTCAGGTTTAAATTATATGACATACATTAGACAATCTTCTAGGCATTTAGGTATCAGAACTAAAGAACATGAGAAATCTCTAGAAAAAAATAAGGCAATACAGCATTAGCAAAACATGGTTTTTCTAAATCGCATAATTTTGACTTTAATATTGAGAATGTTAAAATTTTAAATACAGAACCAAATGAAGATGAAATATTAACGTAATAGCAATGATTTATATAAAGAAAGAAAGAAATGCAGTAAATTATAGAAACTGATATTCAAAATTCAAGTATTATCTATCACTGTCTAATTTCTCATATCAAAATTTAAACATTTTCTATTTTCCCGGCTAAGAAACGTATCATATGACATTTTAACTTAACCTTAAAATTTGTCTAATGTCATAAGTTCTAACCTGTAAAGTGGCACGTTCTGTCCGTCCATAAAAATTAATTAAAATGTATCTATTATTGTTCAAATAATCCTAAGTTCAAATTGAAAATTTGTATACAAAGAACTTCTATCAAGTTTATGTAATCTAATCATTTAACATGCTTATCTAATAAAGCATTGTTTTAAACTAACAATTATCATCGAAAACATTTCTCTGGACCTATGGTTTTTTCTTCAATCTTCATTCAATTGATAGGATAAATCGTAATATTTATTTCTTACAACTTGTGAAATCATCGATTCTTATAAATATATAATAATATTCATTGGAAGGAATTTATACGGATTTCAACAATTTCAAGGGATATGAAGAAATCATATAAGTTATTCAAAGATGTATTAGATATTAGGTTATTTTTAAATATATTGGAAAATTTCAATACATTCAAAAAAATTAAAGCGAAATTGAATTTTTTTTTAAGGTTTCCAGAGATTTCAAGAAATTTGAAAGAATTTCAGAAGATTCAAGGGATCTTATAGTACCTCCAAACATTTGAAAGATTTCAACAGATTTCAAATATTGTAATAATTTTGTATTCAGTAGATGAACCAATGAAAGGTTATCACAAGACAAGAATTTCCCAAATCTCAATTTTTTCTCGAAGGGTAAATATTTGGATTTTTTCTAAAAAATAATAATTCCTATCTCCATTTGTAAAATCATGTTTTCTTATCTCCTTTTATTCCCTTTCCTCTTGTTGAAAAAGAGGAACTAAAAATTGTATTTTCTCTCTTTCACTTTCCTGCTTCTTCTCTCCTTTTGCTTCTTTTTCCTCCCTTTCATATTTTCTTTTTTGAAAGTAAATCGATTTATTGCCAGCTGTATTAAATGAATCATTTACAACATTACCGAGAATGAAGAATTAAATTTTAATAACTTGCAACTAGTGATTTTACAGTTTTCAGTAACTTTTTGTGTAAAAAATGAGGGAAAAATGTGAAAAGGTCAATTTGTTTTCTTTGAAGTCAGGAAGCGATGCGGTAAAGCGTGAGCAGCAGTTAGCGTGTTTTCTTCATGTCAATTATAGTTCGCATCTCCTCCCTTATCTGGATCCTCGTTATCAAACGACCTTGAAATTTTAATGCTTGGCTTCCAATCAATCGCTCTACTTCATAGAAATATTGCAGCCACATTTTCAAATAATGCCAGAAGGATCTAAAATTCAACGAGACAGTAGAATAAAAAATATTTGAATTTCCCGCCTCTCCCGATTGGCTCTTTGACTCGCGCTCGAAATTCAATTGATGTAAAAACTGATGAACATAACGAAAACCGTCAAAGATTGATTTATAAGATTTTCAGGGATTTTTTGTATCGAAAGTAGGAATTTTCAAGCAATTAGTGTTAAGATACGTAATTTATATTTCGAATCAACTCTTCAATACTATAAGCTTCAATTTATTAAAATATTGTAGCTAGATTTTCCAAATATGCGGAAGGGATCTTACATTCAACAAGAAAATAGAATAAAAATATTTAAATTTCCCGCCACTCCCGATTGGGTCTTTGACTTGATGCGCTCGAAATTCAATTGATGCAAAAACAGATGAACAGAACGAAAACCTTCAAAGATTGATTTATAAGTTTTTCAGGGATTTTTTCTATCGAAAGTAGAAATTTTCAAGCAATTATTGTTGAGAGACGTAATTTCTATTCTGAATCGACTCTTCAATGCTATTCGCTTCAATTTATTAAAATATTGTAACTAGATTTTTCAAATGTGCGGAAAGAATCCTACATTCAGACATCGACTTATATACTGAACCGCTCATGTCCACTGCGCATCCATTTTGGCGTAGAAAAGAAGGGACATAGGATGCATCCTCGGTTGTCTGCGTCTTGCTTTTTCTGATTGGCTCTTGGTTTCGGCTCAGGCCTGTATGAGTAGTTAGTGGGACCTTATTGTCATGGGGACTCAGCCTCGGTTCTGACGGCCCAAGCTCGTTTGAAGTTTCCAATATAAATAATCCGAGTAACGAAAAAAATGGGTTTTATGTGATTTGTTTGTCGAACGCGAAGTGACGTGGGCGAAGAGCGCTCATTTCCCATTTAATTATATTATTATATTTTCGACTTGACGTCATAACCTAGAAAAACATATATTTACAGCATCGACATAAAATATTTATGCGTCGATGAATTATTTTGAAATTAATATAATGTACTTCATTAAATATAATTAATAATATTCGTTTAAAAATGAAACTACGAAATAAAGAACTTGAACCAAATTAAGTTCATAAATATTAAAGTTTACATTGATGAGTTTATTGAATCCATTGAATTCAGCTTGTCTTATTTATTTTGCATGAAAATTTATGCTTATTTACAGTGGTAATTTCACTTGGAAAATTAATTATTAACATAAAAAATTGAACAAAAAATTGTATAAATTATTGCTAAGCATGCATCAAATATTTGACAATTAGATAAAATTTGCGAATAGAATTAGAAACTTTAATTTCAAAAATTTCATGAAATATTTCCAAATTTCGAACATTGAAAGTATAAAAATGGAATATGAACGAACAGGATGATAATAATTACCCTATATAAAAAGACACGTTCAAGAATACACGTGCATCTCCACACAATGCTAAATATATTTTTCCGAAAAAAATAATTTCTTAAACCTACGTGAGAGAGTTTCGGGAATTATTTGCTAGAAAAATAGATTTTGGGGAGTG